>JARQZK010003780.1:30000-129614 GCA_030704885.1 Cynegetis impunctata
CATATACATATATATATATATATATATATATATATAATATATATATATATATATATATACATATATATATATATATATATATATATATATATATATATATATATATATATAATGTATATATATATATATTATATATATATATATATATATATATATATATATATATATATATATGTATATGTATATATATATATATATATATATATATATATATATATATATATATATATATATATATATATATATATATATATATATGTGAAAATTTAATTTTGCTTTTGGCGGGCACATCTGTTTAGCATAAATTCATGAATGAAGAAATATACAATTAGAGGGATGGCATATTGTGACTTTCAAAAACGTCCCTGTGGCGTGAGTGGATCACCATTTTCAATGAAAATCAAAAATCTCTTAGAAAATGCATTGTTTAATGATTTTTAATATTTTACGTCTCATCTCATCACATGCCACTGTTAGGTGGCAAAAATTCTATTCTATAATATTAAATTCAGGTCTATAATGCATTTTTTGGCACAATTTAGGTATCTCTTGCCTGTGTGCCTGTGTGGGGTATATGCGGTGAAGTTAATTTTGATAAAGCACAGAAATTACAAAACAAAATACTTAAAATATTGTTCAAGTATGATTGGCTCACTAGCACTAACATAATATATTCAGAACTGAATTAAAGTCAATTAAAGGAAATTCTAGATATAGAGCTGTGCAAATTTGTTTATAAAATAATTAATAATGATCAAAAATGTAACATAAATATCGAATTTTGCTTTGATTTGCATGATGACTAAACAAGATCCCATAATAACATCTATCAAGCTTATACAAGGACTAATATAGGTTTAAACAATCCAATTATAGATGCAATTAAAAGATTCAATAATATACCAAAATTTATAAAAGATTCAAATAATTATGAGAGTTATTTTAGAAAATTAAATGTTTATATAAATGTTAATTGACTATATTGTATATCACTGTATTTATCGTAGATTTTTTTATTCTCGAGGCCAGTGCCTAAAAGCACTGATTTGAGAAATCTTACATTGGTACATGTATTGTTATGAATGTTGTATGAATAAACGGTATTAGTATGAGCAATCAAGTTGCCTTGAAACTTTGTTGAAATTCTATTTGTCAAATATTCTCAAATATATCATGACAATGTCATAAATTATTGTAACTGTCAACTACTGTTCGAATATTTTTCGAAATGCCGTTTTCGCATCAAGAAAAAAATGATATGTTAGAATCCTACTTGATTTGCCAGAAAAATAGCGTAAGAGCACTCCAACACTACAGCAATTCGTTCCCCGATCGTGAATTACCTAATTTTTTTTGCTGTGCTTCTTCGTCGATTAAGGAACAATGAAAAAGTTTTTGAGAGGAGGAAAACTAAAAAACGTTTTGTAATATCTGAAGATACAGAAATTGACGTTTTATCCTACTTTGAGGTATGTCCAAATTATTCCATCAGAGATTTATCTAAAGAAATAGCTGTTCCACTGTCTGGTATTCAACGAATTCTGAAGAAACATAAGATTTCTCCTTATAAGTTAAGACCAGTGTAAACACTAGAACCTGGTGATCCTGAGAGAAGATTGGGATTTTGTCGGTGGTTTATGAATAAATGCAGACAAGATCCAAACTTCTATAGAAATATTATATGGAGCGATGAGGCTAATTTTGAAATCGTGGGATGTATAATAGAAAGAATTTTCATTATAGGAGTAGAAATAATCCATTTCTAGTCCATCCCCACAATCCGCAAAGATGATTCATTATTAATATTTGATGTGGTCTATTCTGAGGCAAAATTATCGGTTCATTTTTCTACCATGGTTCTTTGAACGGATCCCCGTTACATTAATTCATTAACGAGAGTGTTGAAAGAGATTTCCGATGATCTTGATCTGGAGGCTCGTCAGATGATCTATTTTCAGCAGGATGGAGCACCAGCACATAATGTCAGTGGCGTAAAACGACTGCTGCGAGGCTGTTTCGGAAACAGATGGATTGCTACAAATGTCTTGTTAAGTGACCCCCTCGTTCACCAGACATGACACCTCTAGATTTTTATTTTTGGGGATTTCTGAAAAATGAGGTGTACAAAATGAAACATAATAATGCAGATGAACTGGAAAATTATATTGAAATTATAATTAATAGAATTGTTGGCCGAATTGTGTTGAATGCCACACGTAGTGTCAATAGAAGGGTCCAAATATGTGTTCAACAAGAAGGCGGTGTTTTTGAACATTTACTCAATATCTTATAGCGCTTTATCAAATCCGTTTGTTATAAATGTTTCCTATTAATACAACATATACATATATATATATATATTTATTTATATATATATATATATATATATATATATATATATATATATATATATATATAATATATATATATATATATATATATACATATATATATATATATATATATATATATATATATATATATATATATATATATATATATATATATATATATATATATATATATATAACTAAGAGATATTGCCGTATTATTGAAAACTAAGTGAAAAAGTGGGTACTCGGCAAAGAGTGGGACTGGATAATTGACAAAACAACCAATTGCCAATTTACATCTATATTTCGGCCCTATATTGAGACCTTCATCAGGATGACTAATTTAGTAATATTAAAATCATAGCAATACTGTGACACATAGAATTCAAAAAAACCATTATGTACAACTAGCCAATGTCATCTTGATGAAGGTCCCAATATAGGGCCAAAATATAGATGTGAATTGGCAATTTTTTTTCTAAATACATTTACTTTATATATATATATATATATATATATATATATATATATATATAAAGTAAATGTATTTAGAAAAAAAATATATTTTTGTCCTCTCAATTTGAACAGTCCACAATTCTGAATAGCTTTCGTTGAAATGTTTAGTCGTAGGTAGGTACTTTTCAAAAGTAAAATGTTTTTCTTAGGTCTGTTCTTATTTACTCGGAGAATAAAGTTTTACTTCTGAGCTGATTAATAATTCATTCAAGAGAGCGTCTTAATCAGAAATTCCACACAAAATAGAAATTTTCTCAAATATAACCATATACTCATTTTGAAAGCATTTCTAATTCAACTTTCTGTTGCTTTAGTCAATCAAACTTCGCGAATGAGTCTACGATACTTCGGAAACAGATTGCAATTTGATAATATGTAAGGAGCAAATCGGATTATCACTGAATTCAATTATTCAGTATAATGGCAGGAAATTCGTTACAAATTCAATTAAACTGAGACGCTGCTGAAATTATGGACGAATATAAACATTATATCATTGACTTGAGAAAGTTGATACTATATTTTGAAATATTGATTCTTGCAAGGGATATGAAGGACAATTCTATACGTATAATACGTAATTGAGAATTTTACCATTTTATTAGAACGAAGTTTTGTTTGGTACGTTACACAAAAGATACTTGAAAATTGAAAGTTACAATTTCGTATATGTGTATGTGTTCAGCAAGGCGTGATTGTCATAACATTGATAACCTCTCGAATTCATTCATAAGCGGGCTACACACGGACGTTGATGTGTTAATACATTAACGTGCATCCAAAAACGTGCAAGCAGATTGCGTACACACGTTTGGACAAAACCATAGAAGAATGTTTAGCTCTTGTGACAGTGGTATGTACTTGTGCTCTTGAAAAGAGAAACAGAAATAAAAATAAAGATTAACTGCAACCACTGCTTTAAGAATACACAAACATCGGTGAATCGCCTCCACACGTTGAGAGATGCACTTGTTCATTTGAATGCGCATTCAAAAATTCAAGTGATTCAGAAAACATCAACGCGGCGTTCATCCGCAGTGTGCATTCAAAAACGTGGGTATTTTTACATCCACATTAACGTTATTGCTTGCACGTTCTTGGATGCACGTTGATGTGTTAGGACATCAACGTCCGTCTGTAGGGGCCTATTGACACTTTCCGATTATTTACTTAATAGGGCCCTACACACGGACGTTGATGTCTTAACACATCAACGTGCATCCAAGAACGTGCAGCCAATAAAGTTAATGTACGTTAATGTGGATGCAAAAATATCTACGTTTTTGAATGCACACTCCGGATGAACGCCGCGTTGATGTTTTCTGAATCGTTTGAATTTTTGAATGCGCGTTCAAATGAACACGTGCGTCTCTCAACGAGTGGAGGCGATTCACTGATGTTTGTGCATTCTCAAAGCATTGGTTGCGGTTAATCTCTATTTTAATTTCTATTTTTCTTTTCAAGAGCATAAGTACACGCCACTGTCACAAGAGCTAAACATGCTTCTTCGAACAAAACTATGGTTTTGTTCGAACATATGTGCGCAAACTCCTTGCACGTTCTTGAATGCACGTTAATGTATTAACACATCAACTTCCGTGTAAAGCCCGCTATTCAGTAGATATTTTCAGACTTTTGACTGAATAAGAGAAGATTTAAGGATACAAATATGTTTCCAAAATAGAGATTTTAGCTCTGTATACCCACCAAAGAGCCTTAGAAACCTCAATTCTGAAAATATTGTTCATAAATAACCTCCACATTTGTTACCATCCGCTCATTCACCTCTCTACTAATCTCTTTCCCAAAGTTTGAACATGCTAAAACTTTAGCATCGGAAACAACCCCTGATACTAAATTTCAGCTCAGAAAAATATAAATTTTCATATCAGAAATTGAAAACATCTCGAAAATGGAGGTCTAGGGTGTCCAAAACAGACATATAAACCAATCCCGCACCGCAGTGTTGACTTTCGATATACTTTGGTTTTCTATTATCTTCAGAACAGACAGTGTTTATATGGTAGCGAAATATATTATGTATTAAACTAATTGGATAATGTGAGGAATTGGTAATATTTACGATTCAATTTCGTCTGAGCTTTGTGTGTAAATGTTGTGTTATATTTGAGTAATTGATACTGATAATTGGAAAGGATGGAATTTTTAAAACAGATTGATTAGTGGCATGTGGCTTAAAGATCAGATATCTCAAAATGGTGCTCAAAAATTTTATATTTGTCTTACACAAAAATAATATATTTTCAAGCCGAATTCTTTGTCATATTCAAATACTCTTCATGACTGAATTAATTAATTTTGAAACATATAAGAAATCTTTATTGTCATGTCTATTTTGTTAATTTTCAGTATCACAAATCATTGGAACTTTCTGAAGATATTCTTCAAATTTCATCTAATTCTAATTTTCGTTTCAAATTGAATGGTTCCTACTACAATAAATCAAGAGAGGGATATAGCACATGTGCTCAAAATCATAACTTCATTGAAGCGACAGAGTAATATCAGAATGTTTCTGATATAAAATGGAAATCTATCAACAAATTGGGGGTGTAACCATGACAGCGTTGAACCCTAGAACGCCAACGTCTAAGGATGGTATTATAACGCCAATCATACGTGAATTTCACGTATTTGAAATATCGACCTGTGGATTTTTTCATTGAAAGAAAACGTTTTTTTTGGTATTTATTAATGTCCATGAATGTCACGTCCTTATAATATATATAGAACATTTAAATTTCCTGAGCAATCAGGGAAATGATCATCTTGTATTCTTTAAAGACCTAGTTAATTGGTTATAAAGTATCAGGGCGTATTTTGGATCTGAATTCTGATTCTGTTTGCAAAAATTGCGAATTGTAATAACATATTATTATGACTAGTTCAGTGGAGTAATTTATATATACTATTAAAGTAGCGAAGGGGCCTATGACTTGCCTTTATATTATGCACATTTTCTGCATAACTTGATTATAATTATCTACTCTATTCCTAAAATTGTAAATATTTATCATCTCTTACTTGGATATATAAGGATTTAGAACATTAGGAGTGGTAACGGAGGATAATGAGATATTTTGGTTTTTTTTGGGTATAATTTTCTGTGGGAATATCATGAGTTTTCCCAACTGTTAAGATTTAATAACAGGTAGATTTAATGGTATTTTCCTCTTTTTTGAAACAAAGTTCCTTATCGCACATTACAGTCACTCGGCAAATGAATACTCTGCCAAAAAATGTCTATAACTTCGACCATAACAAGCGTTGATAGATAAGCGTGTTAGCTGTATTCGTATAGGTTTAGTAAGCTCTGCGAGTAATAATGCTCATTACTTCTCTTATTCGGTCTATTATACTCAAACGTTGTTAACTTATTGATATTTTATTAATGAAGAATGAATTACTAGAGCGATAGTATAGTAATTAAGGAAATATCTGATGAAGTCAGGTGAGTACCTATCAGTGTTTTTAAATTGTAGAAAGATACTCTATGAAAATATAAACATATGAGTATATCAGTGTTTTATTATAGATTGAGTATGATTTTGAAGTGGAGAACTTATTATAATTTTTCCAGCTATTCTACCATCTATTCGCATAATAATAATAATGAGCGAATGAATAATTAAAGCAAATGAATATTTTTACATTTTTATATTTGTTCCTACAAACAAGTAAAATAAAATCACTGCAGCAGCTAATATGGCGAGCGAATGTTTTTTGTATTCGGCGATACCGCATTTTCCGACCTTATTTTTAAATTTAACATACCGTCAAACCTACGGTTATTTTTGATCCGATCGCTTTAATGTCATAGTTATTATTTCATATCTCAAAATTGAAATTATTTCTGTGGATGATCTATATATATATATATATATTTATATATATATATATATATATATATATATATATATATATATATATATATATATATATGTATATATATATATATATATATATATATATATATATATATATATATATATAATATATATATATATATAATATATATATATATATATAAAGTTATATATATATATATATATATAGTTATATATATATATATTAATATTTATATATATATATACATATATATATATATATATATATAATTATATATATATATATTATATTATATATATATATATATATATATATATATATATATATATATATATATAGTATAATATATATATATATATATATATATATATATATATATATATATATATATATATATATATATATATATATATATATATATATATATATATATATATATATATATATATATATATATATATATATATATATATATATATATATATATATATATATATATATATATATATATATATATATATATATACACACACAAACGTAAATTTAACTATTCAAATCATTTATTTCCAAAGAAAATCAACTAACTCACCTGAAAAACAAGCTCTCAGATCAGAAAAAATCAATGCGAATTCATGCAAAGAATAGTAAAAGAGAAAAATTTGAGATAGCAAGGGTTCTGAAGAAAATAACACAAAGATCTGATGAATGTTGTGAGACAGATCAACTATATAAAATGAAAAATTTCAAATTGATGCATAAAGATATATAGTCCAGTCAATGACGGTAAAAAAAGCGTAAACTGTGTATTTATCCCATACAGCACCGTTTTGTATAGAAATTTGGATTTAGGTTCTACTCACCATCTATTTCATAGTCTATCCTGTGCCAGGGGTTGCTTTTTCTCTGGGGGTGGATGCCACCCCTTCTTGGGATTGAAAATTTTTTTATAGAAAATAAGTACAAAAATCAATGAATTGACTAATTCTAAGCAACTTTTGTTTCATAAAGTTTTTTCTGAAAGTTCATACTTTTCAACTTATTCGCGAGTGAAATTGTCGTTTTTCATGCAAAAAAACACGTTTTCAGATTCTTTTTCGCGAATAACTGGAAAAAGATGCATTTAATCGAAAAACCTGTAGGGAGCAAAATTATAGATTGTGTATTTATAATGTATTCTTATTCAATACAAATGGAATTGCTTGTTGAGAATTGATTGCTATTTACCACTATATGTATTCATCAATATACTAATATATCTATATATTTTAATTTCTACAAAAATGTGATTTTGGTTTTTTCCCCATAACTCGCTAAGTTTTTGAGCAATTAAGTCTTTCAAAAAAGCATTTTGTAGGTTTTTTTTTAAAAAAGTTCATGCTAGAAGAGCTCAAAAAAGGTACTTTGCGCGAACATATGCAAGCTTTAAATGGCCATTTCTTACTCAATTTTCATCCTATAAAAAAAATGATACGCCAAAATTTTTGAATAAGAAAAACCTACAATTTCGTACTTCACAAAATTTTGCGTATCATCAACAGTTTTTGAGTTATTTCAAATAAAATGCGAATTTTCGCTAAATTACGAAAAAACTTTCTCTCTTTAAACTGATTTTGTTTTCAAAAAGAAGTACTTTAAACTGGTAAAACACTCAGAACGTATTATAAAAACATAAATGAAGTGAATTGTAAAGTGGCAATAATTTTTTTCTAATGGAGTGGAAGAGAGGGTAAGATTTTCACTATTTTTTTCGAACGAATGAATAGGAATCGACATTCTTCTCTTCATAACTCGCTTAGTTTTGATGCTAGGAACTTTCATAAAAATAAAAATAATTTTTTTTAAAGTTTCATGAGTTTTCCCCGAAAAATGCATTGGTTTTTGGTTATTGTGCGTAGAAACTTTCCATTTTGGCGATTGAAAATACCAATCAACTTTCAAAAAGCAATAATTCCCTTTCATTGGGCCTGCATACATCAGAAATAGACAATTTTCTTTGTTTTTTATAGGCTACAAATTTGCGTTCCACATTGTTTTCGATTAAATGCATATTTGTCCAGTGATTCGCGAGAGAGAATCTGCAAACGTGTTATTTTGCCTAAAATCCAACAATTTCACTCGCGAATAAGTGGAAAAGAATTGACTTTCAGAAAAAACTTCATGAAACAAAAGTTGCTTAGAATTAGTTAATGTATCGATTTCCGTACTTATTAGACTTTGAAATAGATGGTAAGTAGAACCTTAATCAAATTTTTTATGAAAATCTGTGCTGTATGTGATAAATACACGAGAAAATGGTTATTCACTGGACTACTAGAGAATATCGTGAGAGCAAAAAAAAAAGGATCAAATTGAATGAATTACCATCTCCAAAGGTAATATACCAGATAAAAAATATAAAAATTTACTACTTACTATTTTATTACTAGTTATGATCATTATTAGTTGATATACACATGGACAAAATTTATCCCATCACCCGTTACACTCTAGACATTTGCAGAGGGATAGCGTGGGCCGAAATAAGTGTAACACTTCGATCCTAACTATACTTTTGTGTTTTCAAGCGAATGTCTAGGTATATATTTAAATTTTTTTACTTCTATTCAGTCTCAAACGTTGTTAATTTATTTCATTGTGACTCTGATATTATACATAATATATAGTGAAAGGCACTTCGTTCCAAGAGGAATAGGTAAATTCCCTCCCAAGAAAAAGGGGAAAAAAAAAACGGTTAAATTCGGTCCCAACTTTTAGTGGTCAGTTAAAGTGCATAGGTAAATTCGGTCCCGGCAAAATATTTTAAGAGGGGACTAATGAAATAAAACAGTAGTATTAAATAATTTTTGTCTTATTGGATAAAATATACTTATAAAAGTGAAACATATGCAAAACTATATATTTTTATAAGACCTTTACGCTTAAAAGCCTCAGTGGAATGAGACACATTTAATAAATGGCAAACGACTTATTTCGTTTTTCGTATATGATTCAATCATTTTTGTAATAAATTTTTGACGGTTTTTAAATTTAGTATTGGTGATTTTAGCATTCAAATGTACACTTTGTAACTTCACATAGGATTCGATTTGAAACTATTTAAGTTTATTAATAAAAACAAAAATGTTTGGATGAGACTTGTGAAAGGAATCGTTAAAGTGTCTATGAAAAGATTCGCATGTATTCGTAGTGCGTGTAAGTTCTGCTGAGTTTTTAGCCCAAAGTGAAGGAGGGAATAGTGACTCCTCAGATATGTAATTATCTATCAGTTAATCGGAGTACATTTGAATCTTTTCATCGTCTGCTGCTATTGATAGCAGATCGAATACAAAACAATCACTGATTTCTTCAGGGTTTAAGAAAGTAAGAGCAAAAATCATTTTTAGCCATCGCCCGGCATCGGAACCTTCATCTTTGTAGGCAGATATTAAACCAATTTGCTGTATTTTTTTATGCCATGACTGCAAAAGATTAAATCGACATCCGATTATTTGAGCTAATGGCCAAACTTTTTCGACAGCCTTATGAATACCTTTTTCAAAATCGATTACAATTTCAGAAATGTCTAATCGAACACTATTTTTTATGCAAATTTCTATTACAATATAAAATAATTTTTGGTAGGTTTCACTACGTTTGTTGGGTAATGGGGAAAAAATCAGAGATATATAGTGGCCGCTATAATACCCGTGTATCATAAAAAACTGACAAAAAAATTGTGGGCAGTAGTTAAATTTTCACCTCTGGATGTTTCAACGTTGATCTTCGCCAAAATGTTGAAATTTTGTTCAACACTAGTTGGCAATTGTGAAAGCAGTTTTCGACGTGCATTGTATAAATTCTTTCTTATTAATGCAACGTCTCACGTTTTGATCGTTGAAGGCAGATTGTCTTGAAGCTCCCGGCGGATGATTTTTGCAGGCTTCTCCAATAAATCATCAATAGCCTTTCTTTTGAAAGAAGTGCTTACAATTTGGCGGTCTAGATGTTTTACATTTGCTTTAATGCAATGCTCCTTTACATGCTTTATAACAGTCACCCATACTAAGCATATAAGATCTACACTTTTTATTTATACACGTCCACCGCTTTTCACCACTTTTTAATTTTTTTTTAAAACTATACTTATATTTTTTTATAACTACTATGTGCTTTCCTTTCTCACTCAAAATAATTTTGAGATCCATGCTGCAGACTGTAGAGAATACTTGAATCGACTAATATGTAGAGTGAGAAAAATACGGAACTAAATGATAAATATTTGAAGCCATTTCAGGTATTTATATTATTCATAAACTATTTTCGGAAAAGCCCATACTTCCTAATCACTTCTTTCTACGAAAGAGATTAAGCACCTTAGTATCGTAAAACTCTGGTAGGGAGGGAATTTAGCTACCCATAAATGGGTACAAAATTTATAATTTACTCTGCTACCTGCCGGGACCGAATTTACCATCACCCGTTCCAAGCGGTTGTCCTACGACACCTCAGTGGACCAACAACACTCAATTTGAAGGGTGTTTTCGAGGGAATAATGGTAAAGAAGTTTTCCATTGTAATATTCCGACTACTACCAACATTTTTTTATTCTGTGATTTTACAAAATAATTAGTCTAATAATAATTAAACAATTAGATTTCCAAATATGTCTACTAATTCAGCATCAATATTCAGAATGAACGCCTCTATTTAAAACCTACTAGCTGCCTACGGTAGTACATCGATTCGCTGTTCGCACAATTCAATGTGCATAAAATTTTTAAAACGATAGATAAGCGAAGGTAGATACAAATCTCAGAAGGATATATGAAAAAAAACACTATGTTTTACTAATATTAGCTCGATATCTGGATCTCGAGTGTAAATCAGTGAATAAAAGTTTTCCAGATAACTGAGTTTCTCTTGAAACCGCAGATGACACTGAAAGTCCGAGTGAAGCTCTTAAGTTGCTCATTGACTTTGGAGAACTGGATGCAATTCGAGTTTCATATATTTCTTGTTGAACAAATATTTTTTTATTTGGATGGATTAACACTTCAGATAAAATGTCGGCATAGAAAAATGAGGAAAATGTTTTGATAAGCTCAGTAGTGGATATTTTTATATAGACCGGGTCTAATGTAAACTATGATTTTTGCAGGAATTTTACCCTTTTTGAATTTTGTCGGAGTGGGAAATGTGTCTTTCACTTATCTCAAGAATGAAGATTGATTGATATTTTTTTGCATGCAATTTCATGAAAATTCATAATTTATACTAAACCAATAAAATTTCATGTTCCCAGAATAATCATTCTTCGTGAAAATAAACCATCGACTTAATAAAATGTCAAATATTGAAAGTCTATAGTACAAAAATAACAATCATCCTTTTTAAACAAATAATACCTAATGACAGTTATAGATTACAGATTATATGAACTTACTTCTTCATCACTCGGACACTCTTCATGAAATCCGTAAACTTTTTATATAATACTTTAATATTACATCTAATATGAAATGACATGAAAAATTAAATTATATACCTAGTACATAATTAGCACGGCATTCAACTGATGAAATAATATTTACTTATATTCCAAACTCAAGTAGGTACGAATATTACAGATATATTAAAACTTCATAAATCCGAAGTAGCCAACAGAACACTAAATTAAATTAAATAGATAAATATAGTTTGAAAAATTGAACACCTACCTCAGTCAGTCAAACTACGATAAAACCAGAAATAGGTCCATATGGGAGTTTCATACATTCATAACACGAACAATAACAAAGTGGTTGTAGAAACACCTTTGTGAACTCTATTCATCGAGATCTAATTTTTTAAAGAATCGCTCACATGTTGAATAAGCAGTGAAACCCAAGCCCCTACATTCTTCCTACATTCTGATCTTTTCTATGGAGCATATGGCATCTAAAAGTACTATCGCAACACAAAAGGTTTCCCTGAGAATCGAACCCACAACCTTTAAAGACCCAATGAAAAAAAATAATGCTAACCGATCCTAGCTATGTCGCACACCAAAAATCAGGCTACACACCTCTATTGTATCTCAAATGGAAGAACTCTACATGAATACCAAGGAACCAATATTCAGGATGGCCTATGATGTTTGGAATAAAGATATTCATGTTATAATTCCCGCCTATAATGACTTGACAGCCAACGAAGAATCATTGCGCCTGATTGATTCAAAATTTTCAGACTTCTATGAATTATATACGGATTCCTCGAAAATAACAACATCTGCTGTAGGATTCGCACTCTACGATTCATCTTTTGAATATCTCAAATTCACTCTACCTAAACCTTGTTCAGTTTTTTTAAAAAGATCTTTATGCTATATCTATGACTAATACAGGAGAAATGACAGAAAATTTACTTATAAAACAGAGGAAATGAGAGGGGACAACTGGAATTCTAATTGACCATTCACTATAGGTTGTTGATTTTTGAAAGAGCCTGTTATCTCCATAGCTTCTAAAAGGTCGAGACGTTTTCCTTCATGACCTGCATGTAACCATTTAGTTTTATCCACATATATACCAAATGTGACTTGATATTTCTTTTATGGGTGCAAATAATTTTAATATCATTTTTCTTCAATCTAACACAAATTAGATCACTAAGGCGTTAAAGTTAATAAAATGATACTTTTGATCAGATCTTATAGCTGATGTGGGATAAATTGAATTTAAAAGATTTTTTTGCCGCTTTTTTCAAATAAGTGTATCTATTATGATTTCATTGTAACCGTTATTTAATGGTAATATTTTTAAGGTATTAACTTCCGTTTTGAAATTTTCTTCAGAGAGAGTAATAGATAGAAGTCTGTGTACAAAGGAATGAAAAGCACTAAGTTTTATTTTCAACGGCTGACTACTATCACTGGGTGTTAATATATCTGTGCAAGTAGGTTTTCTATATATATCAAATGTCAAACCGTCAGCATTCCTTGTAATTTGAAGATCTGAAAAGTTCAAGGTTTTTTCTTCATTTTTTTATTCTTTTTAAAATTAATAGATGTGTAAAAAGAGTTAATGTATGTCAGAAAATTTTCCAATTGTCTGTCAGAACCAACCCCGATACAAAAACTTTCATTCACGTACCTTCACAAAAAAAAACATTGTTTGTTGTTATTCGGGTTGAAAGTTTTATTCTCTAGTAAGACATAAATATTTCACTTAATAAAGGTGACAACGGTGACCCCATTGGTAATCCGTCTGACTGTTGATATCATATGTCATTGAATTTAAAATAACTTTGTTTCAAACATGGAGATAAAGCGGACGTTTCTTTTCGAATTTCTTGAGATATTTCATTATTCAATTCCGAATTTCTCTTGATAGTATTTTCAACTTTTTCATCACGTATAGATGGAAACAAATTAACTACGTCAAAGGAAATAAGTTTTGCATTAAGTGGGATTTTACGAACTTTTAATTCACTAATTAGTTCTAGAGAGTTCTTAATTTTGTATGCAGGGTTAAATTGAATTAAAGATAGTTATTTTGAGTTGAGATATTGACATAATTAATAAGCTGGTGCATTGATATAAGAAACAATCGGCCGCATAGGACAATTGAATTTATGTATCTTCGGTAGAGTATATAGGATCGGTATAAGAGGATTCAAAATGAAGAAAAATGCCTTATTAATACCTTGGAAAATATTTGCACAATTTTGTATAAGAGTTTTCACTTCCGCTTGAAATTTGATTGTAGGATCGTTTTTGAGTTAGAGGAAATTTTGACTAACTAACAACATTTCTGATTTTTCAAGGTAGATTTTTTTTTTCATGATAGTTACTGTATTTCCTTTCTCGGCTTCACATATTATTAAATTATTCTCTGAAATTTTGGACTTTAATTGGTTGATGGTAAAAAATTCTCTTGATTTGTTTGTACTTTGTGGTTTTGATAAGATATTGGCACATATAGTTTTTTCATAGTGTAAATTAGTCATAGCTGTTGAATTTAGAGCTAATTCAGTGTTAACGGCTAAATGTTTTATATCATTTTCATTATAGTTAAACTTAGTACAATATTTGAGAACTTTATTTAATTATTTTATCTCATTATCATCAAAACTGATATTAGTGAAATTTTTTACTCTAGTGTGAAACTGGAAAGAAATTTGTGTGCCACTTTTGGTAGATAAAAGTAAAGACTTAAATGATTTACACAGGTTTTTCAACTTCTTGAATTGTCTTTTATGTTGTATATGACAAATATTCCTTGCTTCCTCCCTTATGTTGTTGTCCAAGATATCGAATTCAACTGGGTGTGCTATGTTCGATGTGAATGATTTTGAGATACAGTCCTAAGTTGTATCTTTTTTAGTACAATTTTTTCATTTATCTTTATAAACAACATTTATATGCTGCTTGTACTGCTGATTTAGATTTGATATGACTGCAGGATATCTTCATATATTTTGTTGTCAGTTTCCTCCTAAGACACTCCTTGTTGAACCAAATAAGGTTATTACAAGATTTAAATTTGATGAATGCTGTTCTGTACTGAATAGCAAGATATGCGTTGCTAGCATTCTATGATATTAAAATTATTTGCACGAATGAAAGAAATATCAAGTCACTTTTGGTGAATAATGAAGAAAAGAATAAGGTTGAAGAAAGTAGCGGGATATATAAAATCTTCTGTAGTGAATGTCCTGCCTTTTTCATCGGTCAAAAACAATATATATATATATATATATATATATATATATATATATATATATATATATAAATATATATATATATATATATATATATATATATATATATATATATATATATATATATATATATATATATATATACCTATATATATATATATATATATATATATATATATATATATATATATATATATATATATATATATATATATATATATATATATATATATATATATATATATATATATATATATATATATATATATATATATATATATATATATATATATATATATATATATATATATATATATATATATATAGATATATATATATATATATATATATATATATATATATATATATATATATATATATATATCGAACCAAATGAGGAGGAAAAATGTCTAGATTTAAACTCGACAATCCTTTCAAATTTTATTGATAATGATGACCGGTTTCGAGATTGCCTAGCATCTTATCTTCAGATCAAAACGGAGGCTGGATGAGGAAAATACAATCAATATAGCATCAATAATCATTAAACAATTAACAAACCAAGAGAGCACTAATCATCAAACAATCAAATTTAATAATACAACATACAATTACACGAGAAA
The DNA here is from genome assembly GCA_030704885.1 of Cynegetis impunctata. Classification (NCBI taxonomy): domain Eukaryota; kingdom Metazoa; phylum Arthropoda; class Insecta; order Coleoptera; family Coccinellidae; genus Cynegetis; species Cynegetis impunctata. The sequence goes on from JARQZK010003780.1 coordinate 46,025, forward strand.
CTACTCGTGTCATACTTACAATAATAATCAAGATTTGTCAAAATAAGAAGAACCACGAAGAAAATACATATGTCGACCATACAATTTCAAAAAATACTTTCAAACCAAAATTCGGAATTGTATGGTCGACATATGTAGTTTCTTCGTGGATCTTCACATTTTAACAAATCTTGATTATTATTGTGAGTATGACACGAGTAGTTTCTAGTGTGATTGTATGTTGTATTATTAAATTTGATTGTTTGATCGTTTGATGATCCGTGCTCTTTTGGTTTGTTAATTGTTTTATGATTATTGATGCTATATTGATTGTATTTTCCTTATCCAGCCTCCGTTTTGATCTGAAGATCAGATGCTAGGCAATCTCGAAACCGGTCATCAATATCAATAAAATTTGAAAGGATTGTTGAGTTTAAATCTAGTCGTTTTTCCTCCTTATTTGGTTCGAATTAACGATTCACACTATGGGTTCAATATCTAATTCTATATAAACGATGGAATCAGTTTCATGAAATTTCACGACATAGAATTTCTATTCACCCTTTAAGGGAGAATGAATTCAACTTCAACACCACTCGATGGAATTAACAGAGACTCTACTCAGATCTTCAACGAGTTCATCAGTATTGATCTGTCCTTAGACCTTGTGAGCAACACTATCGAATCCAAATAACCACCTCTTAGTTTCAAAGAAGACCACTAATGGCATGTGAACAAATCACAGCGCCATCCATCGAAAACCGATAGGTGTCTAATCTAGTTCGAACAGAAATGAAAATCAACGAAAACTCATTTCCCTGCACAACCATACGTGACCACCATATATGCCAGTTCTGCAGCGTGTTACAAGGTCGATGTTCCACCAGGCTGTAAGTTGTTCGCGTTTAATTAGTGATTAGTGAAACTGTGAGATGGTTGTATGGATTCGATGTCATTGCCCACTTGGTCGATGAATGAGATACTACTGATAGGCTCGTTGGAGAGCGATACAGACTATCTAGTGTTTCCATCGTGTATGGCACGAATTTCAACTTTTCTAACATTTTAGCTTGAAAGATGAACAGGAATTCCATGTCGTCTTGTCTCATGACACTAGCTCCTTTGGAATGGTGATTTGATTGATCAACAATTTTTCAAATTAATTTTCCAACGTATCATTATATTATATCATATAATGTGTTTAGCGCAAATTAATTTTACTGTCAGTTTCTATTATATATATATATATATATATATATATATATATATATATATATATATATATATATATATATATATATATATATATATATATATATATTATATATATATATATATAATATATATATATATATATTATATATATATATATATATATATATATATATATATATATATATATATATATATATATAGTATATATATACATGTCTATATATTTATATAGGTATAGTAAATGTAAGCGAAGAGAAATTGTTTTTGAATGTAAATGAATTTTATTGATGAGGGCCACGTCAAACTCGGTTGTCAACCTCGTTGACAACTTGGTTGCCCACAGACGGTCAACTTGTTGTTGCCAACTTCATTTGCCGATCCGTTCTGTTGCGTTCAAACTCTTGTCAGAAAATGACTTACAATCTCATGTTGTCTTTTATAGTTTTAAACGAACTGTGTGAGAATGATGAGGAAGTGGTTTTTCCAAAAAGAAAGAAAAAAAAAATTGTGGTTAAAGGAGTGGTACTTACAACGTCCTGAGTTTTCTCATTCAAATTTATCAAGTGAACTTCGCGTCTCTGCACATGGAGATTTCAAAAAATTAATAAGAATGGATAGTGCAACCTACGATTATTTGTTGAATAAAGTACGACCGTTCATTGTAAAGAAGGACACTATCACGAGATGTGCAATTACTTCAAATCAACGGCTGTCGGCAACATTGCGATTTTTAGCCAGAGAGCTTCGAAGATTTCAAATTTCTCACCGCCATTCCCCACAAAGTCTAGGAACAATCATAATTGAGACATTGTACTTGCGAGGAAGTGTAGATGTTGAAAACACAAATACTTATAAATTGTACTCAGCGCCAAGGAGATCTGACCCCCAACAGTTTTGTCAGCTTCAACCTACTGCATCTAGAAACTCATCTACAAACGCAAAAGACATAAGAAAAAAATTTACTTCTTACTTTAATGGAGTGGGAGGAGTACCCTGGCAACATCGATGTACAAATAATAACACTTAAGTTTCCTTGTAACAATACTCTAATTTGATATTTCTAAAAATGAATGAGTATTGACATTATTGAAGTGCAACTGATCTGTATACTTTGTTGTGTTAAGAATGTTTATTCATTATAACATTATTTGAAAATAATAGAATTAAGTTTGAAAATAACAAAACGAAGTTCGAATATGAAAACAACTCATTTAAGAGAAGTCATTGTCTGACAATAACTGTTGTACAGTTGTATACATATATGCCTGCTCCATTGTGTACAGGCATAATAGTGGGCTCGGTTAACTAAAAATTCTATCAAAATATTTTACATCTGGCTACCTCTGCGCTCTTTTGGATTCTGATAGTACATTGGTAGACGCGTTAAACAAGACCGGGACACAAATTTTTCTGGACCTCTAGTGGCGTTGATGATGTAATCAATATGGCCGCCATAGTTTTGTAACACTTTTAAATTTCCCTGTATAACTCGGATTTTTGTTAGAATATCCATCGATTTTATCAGTGATTATTAATGAGGAGAAAATGCGCTTTTCAACGGTATAAGTAACATTATTGACAGCTCCGTAATTATAGAAATAATTGTAACATAATCATTTTTTTTGATTAAATTCTGGTTTTTGTCGAAACATTTTGCTAAATACCTCGAAACCTGTTGCATATAGCTGAAAATTGGTGAAATACTTTTTGTTTGTCAATAAATTAGCTTTCAAACGGTCTACCTGACTTCTATTTTATAACAAACAGTTACTGAAAATGTGCCAAAACAGTGTAGCATTGCACAGTTATGTCATCAATGTAATTTATATGGGTTCAGTAAAGTGAGCGGCTTTATGACTGTTTAAGTAGGGAATGTAATTATTTTAATTCGCTTCAATCATTAGGTACAAGAATGAGAAATAAGAGAATCTATAATACAATATTATTATAACTTGATATGCAAATTAAGTATATATATATATATATATATATATATATATATATATATATATATATATATATATAATATTGTTAAATACACTGATATTCAAAGAAAATAATAATATGCAATAATATTTAATGGGAAGGAAAACTTAAAGTTCTTCTTGTGATTAACGATCACTGTCGGAGCACTGTCCTTCACATACATAAAGTTTTGTACATCGTATTCCCATTTTAACACATTTACAAGATGTGCATCTCTTCTGTTTCTTCTCGCGAGACAGTCTTTCGGCCTTTTGACTGTCATATTTGTTCTTGCAAGATTTGTGATATTTTGCTTCACGGGCTAGTGTCTGTAAAATACCATTTCCATCGTCCAACTGATTCAAGTTCCTAATAGCACTTGGAAGCTCACCATATTCTGCAAAAACTATGAGATTTTTTGCCGTTGTTAAATAACCTTCATACTTCGGAATTATTAGGCGCTTTTTGGAATGCTTTTGGCATAGCAAACACAGGTCCCATACAAACGGAGCTTACACTGGTATAGTTGTAGCATCAACCAATTCATGTTTCCTCTTAGTTGACATGATTGGGTAATTTTTTTCGATATGGTCGACTTAATAGACCGGGAGATGGTGACACAAAATATTAGGTCATTTGTACCAGTATGGCGGTTCTTCAGGGGTGTAATTACGTAAAGGCAAAAAAGGAAAATGATGGACAAAGTGCTGGTACCGGCGGCCCAATCGCGTGGTAATTAATTGAACGCGTTGGATAATAATGTTTGCATAGCTAATCATCGTCGAGTAGCCATTCACGAAAATCACCTTGCCATACTTTTCCGACAGTTCCCAATGGCCGCCATACCACTGCAAAGGAGTAATTTTTTTTGTCAAACGATTTGTACCAGTATTGCATTTGATTTTTTGAAAAGTATTTGACAAAATGTGACAGTTATTATTTTTCCCATACTTCTAGTAGGGGGAAAAAGTGGTGCCATACTTGAAATACTTATTTATTTGACACGTTTTGAAAATACGACTCTAAAATCATTTTTTACATCATGGCATCATTGTGTTCTCTTCGTTTGGATGAAATTGTACCTAAAAAAAATTATAATAGATTGTAACCATGGGGCGGACGACTGTCGGACTTGAGCTAAAAAGTGAAAAAACAATGTTGACGATTTGTACCAGTATGGCATTTGGAATTTTGGAAATTATACGATACAATGTGAACATTATTATATTTGCCACACTTCTAGTAGAGGGGTAAAGTGGCGCCATACTGGTACAAATCGTTAGAATTACGAATAAAATCTTAGGATTTTGAAAGAATATTGTTCACATTCGCCACCTTCCACAAGTATGTCATCATCTGACTTCTATTTATGATCATACAGAGTACTATTATCGTACAAATCGTTTGTCGAAAAAAAATTACTCCTCTGCAGTGGTATAGCGGCCATTGGGAACTGTCGGAAAAGTATGGTAAGGTGATTTTCGTGAATGGCTACTCGACGGTGATTAGCTATGCAAAAATTAGCCTGGTACACATGGTTGAATTGTTTTATTTAAATTAATGTATTCGCGTCGGTATGGCGGGCTGTAAGTCACACCCGAGAAGTATGGCATTACGCTACCGCCTACTTTTTTTTCTACTATCTGAAAATACAAGCATTTTTGTGGAAGAAATCGTTCGACAATCGTTATTTATCCAAAGCGTTCGATTAACGCCTACGCGATTGGGCCGCCGGTACCTGCACTATGACCATCATTTTCCGTTTTGCCTTTACGTAATTAGACCCCTGAAGAACCGCCATACTGGTACAAATGACCTAATATTTTGTGTCACCATCTCCCGTTCTATAAGTAATAGGTAGCTTTTTTTATACAATGACGTTTCTCATATAAATTATCTGACTTAATAAGGACATATCTGACATTCCAAGACAGTATTTGAAATCTTACATTGCTACTATAACTGTGCAATGTTGAACTGTTTTGGCACATTTTCAGTAACTGTTTATTATAAAATAGAAGTCAGATACATCATTTGAGAGCTAATTTATATACAAACAAAAAGTGTGCTACCAATTTTCAGCTCTATGCAACAGGTTTCGAAATATTTAGCAAAGTGTTTCGACAAAAACCAAAATTTAATTTTAAAAAAATAATGTCACTTTTACCGTTGAAAAGCGCATTTTCTCCTCATCATTAATCACTGATAACATTGGTTAGTATTTCAACAAAAATCCGAGTTATACAGGGAAATTTAAAAGCGTGTTACAAAACTATGGCGGCCATATTGATTACATCATCAACGCCACTAGAGGGCCAGAAAAAATTGTGTCCCGATCTTTTTTAACGCGTCTACCCATGTACTATGAGAATCCAAAAGAGCGCAGTGGTTGCCAGTTGTGAAACTTTTTCAGCTATCACACCCCACTATAATGACAGCCTGTTCATATGAATGAGTATTAACGGAATTGAGGGTTAATTCATTCAACTGTCCCAGAACTTAAATGTCTTCTATCGCCTTCTTGGCATAGATTTTCAAGGATGCGGACAGTTTTCTAGAAGAAGTAGCACAGCTTTCAGCATAGACAGTTGCCTCATCTTTATTTACTCCTTTCGCCAGTTGCCCGACAGCCTGTTTCAACAGATCATTCATCTCTGCTAAATGATCTGCTAGAGTTTCCTTTCTATTCTGAGAACATGGTTGAGTAGCAGGAGAGCCAGGCTCTTGCGATTCTTCTTCTTGAAGGTCCACTGTCGATACTCCTGATCACTTAAGAATTCCAATAATTCAAAGTACCATAGGTTTGGCACATACACGTCTTCAGCCCCACGACCAGATCGTCAAGTTTGTTCTACTTTTTTTAGCTCCTTGCGATAACACGTTTTTATGTTGCCTACTCTTTTCTTCAGACTATCAACATTTGCATTTGGTTCAATCATTCGATAAATTACTAATAGTTCCAACAAAGCATTTTTCTTCTGATTTCTGTCTTTAAAAACGTCTGATTACACTTTCCAAATCTCAGGCAGTTATTTAAATTTTTCTGAAAATTCAATCCAAATAGGCATGTTTGGTATCAACAGAATAGATGTTGTCAACAATGTTGTCAACTTTCCCACAGATGCTACAACAAGGTTGAAAACATGAGGCTCCGCCCATTGAAAATCAAAACAATTTGATTTCACACCAACCGTTGCATTTACTACAACAGCCAACCTGCCCACAGACGTACATCTCCTCCAACATGGCAAGTTGGCGACGGGGTTGACAACCGAGTTGGTCGTCTACAAATATATCACAAATTTTCAATTTGTGAGACCGTTACTAGGTTCAAATACATAGGAATATTATTCAAAAGGCACTCATTTGATTTTGACATTTCATATGATTAAATCGATGACGCAGCGTTTCCCTAACGGTGACTTCATCAGATGGAACTGTATGCAAAAATCTTGACACTACAGTTGATATGGATTCTTAGTAAGGAAAACGGTAAAAATAAAATATAGGTAGAGGGATCTTAGATAACACTTCGAGAAATCTTTCACGAAGTATAACGAAAATTTAAGAGGTAATGGCTTAGGTATATTTGTTCATTCAATGAATTATTAAAATACTTATACCTAGAGATCAACAGGTTTTAGGATTCTGATAACTCATTGATCAACTGATTGAATGAACGAATAGACTCAAATCTTTCCATCATGCTGAATATATTCCATATATGATGTAATTTGTACAAGTTTAATCGAATGATTACCTAGCTATTGCCGTAATATTCCATTCATTATTTTCATGGTTTTCAGCAATGTTTTGTTTTAATATCTTTATGAACGATTTTATAGTTCATTTATTTTTATGAAGTATCTTTTCTTACTTTCAATGATTTTGACCGACTAAGAATATCATTGTGAATTGAAGTAAGTAATATTCATATGTAAGACTCTATAAATTGACTGAAATAAAATTTTGAGTAACTTAAAAAATGAACATTTTCAAAGAACAATATAATTTTTTAGAGATTCCATATTGATCATGCCATATTTTTGATTTTCAAAAAAAAAATTACTCGTTTTTGTAATTTCTTGTTTGGGGAAGCCACATTTTAATGTATTTCATCATGAATAGTAATCAAGAGATCATTTAAAGGTAACGAGGAAAATGTGTTTCTACAATCTATTCCAATAAAGTACACGTTTGATACATTAAATTATGCTTCAACAGTTCAGATCGAAGAAAATATTTACTCTAGGTCAATATCAATTTTCACCAAGTTAAGGTTCTATAAATTAATAAATGAGTGGATTTATGCCATACCTAATAAAATGATGGTAACTAAAATTTGTCTTCAACTTTAGGTCGCCGACCTGCATTTGATTCAATTTAAAAATATCTCAGAACAGTTGATTCGAAATGTGTTTTTAAAAAATAATTTGTATCGAAAAGAATATACTGATTTCAGCGTTTAAGTAATTTGAATGCCATTCTCAAATTTTATTGAAGATATATTTTGTTGGGAAATATAATGATTTTTATATTTTAAATGTGAAGTCATTGTGAAAATAAAATACTGAATAATTACGAAAATGTCTAGTATCTTGAGGACGCCAAAAAGTCATATGATCCAAAGTATCTGCTGTGATATGTTACTAGTAGCTGTCTAGTTTTGCCCCTCCTCTGAATCATCACAAAATATGAGTTTGGTTTTTGTCAAAAAAACAAAAATTAATTTGTATCCGTGAGCGACAAAACATCTATTACGTTCTGAGATTTAAAACTGTGATATACCCACCAAATTAGGAATTTACATTGAGCTGGCCCGATTTGGGGAGTTAAGGTTTCAATAAATTCGATATATAGTTTCAGAGATAGTAATTTATTCGAGCAGCCAAGGAATCAATTGCATAGGAAACGATGTTTGTGTCCTTCGTATTCTTCTTAGTTACCATGAAAAGCTGATTCGTATGCAATACTTTGAAAATAAATTTGACTCTGTCCAAATATTCCAAATAAACACAGGGATAAGATGGGAATGTGTGGTAGATTTGGATAAAAGAATCGAAAGGCGAGACCATCAGTTCCGTCTTTCGCCTTGGGCATAGTTGTTTCTAACAGACTTCAAATTTCCATGAATAATGTATTCCCTCTATAGATATGTGTCCATCGATCACTGCTTCAGAGCTATTCTGAAAGGATTCATTTTGCATGTTATGAATATTTCATGGTTATTTTTATCTTGTATTTGTTTATTGTTTTCAACTTTTCGAATATAACGTCGAACAGGCTGCAATCTAAAGTGAGATGATTTCAAAGTATTTTTCGTACCGGAATATCAATTTGTAGATCATAGCTATTTCGCCCATAATTCTAAATAAATATTTTTCAAAAACGTAGTTATTAAAAGTGATCCGATTAAATTTTGCTAAATTTCATAAAACTTTACAGGTACATCGGATTCAAAATTAGATGAATAACTATAATATAGTAGCTAATTATTTTATAAACTATTAAATACCTTACCGGAAGATGATCATTCAAATAATTAAATATAGATATTCATTTAAACCATTCATCGAGAAGTATGCATTCTTAATGCAAGTGAATTTGAAGAAAAAGATCATGAACTTTTTGTCAGTAACAGAATGATATTATACAACCAAATGTCGAGATATGTATGAATATCTAAAATATTATATATATATATATATATATATATATATATATATATATATAATATATATATATATATTATATGTATATATATATATATATGATATATATATATATATACTATATATATATATATTATATATATAATATATATATATATATATATATATATAGTATATATATATATTATATAATATATATATATATATATATATATAAATATAAATATATATATATATATAAATATATATATATATATATATATATATAATAATAATAATAATAATAATATTTATTAACCTCAGATAATATTTACACTAAACATAATATGGATGTATAAATAAAACTGAAATAAGTCATGTCCGTGTTAAACATTCATCCTAGGGTAGATGTTTCATAATTTACTGGCTCTTGTGTACTCCAGGAAATCCCCAATACTATAGGGCTCGCATTGTAGGATCAGTTCAGAAACCTTAGATTTGAAGTTCCTGTAGCTGTTTAGGATTTGTAGGTGTCTGGGCAAAGATTGGAAAGCCCTTATGGCCATGCTTTGAATATTCTTTTCATGTAGTGCCGTTTTGTGCTTTGGTGTGTAGTAGGGCAGTACTCCTCTTGAGTTATTAGGATTCCTGTGTTGAGAAAAGTAGTGTTCATTCCTCTTGAAAAATGTCAAGACCTTATATAAATATAATCCAAAGATGGTGAGGAATCCATGCTTCTTGAACTGACCACGGCAAGTCTCTCTGTTGTCAAGACTAAGGATAGTGCGTATTGCCCATTTTTGCGCAGCAAAGATTCCATCCACAGCAGATGAATTTCCCCAGAAAATGATACCATATCCCATTAACGATTGGAAATTACTGTAATATAGCACTTTTAACGTACTCAGATTAACAAGTCCTCTCATCATGCGGAGTGTAAAAATTACACTATTTAGCCTACTTCTCGATTGGGTTGTATGTTCTTCCCATCTCAGGTTCTGGTCAATGCTAAGGCCCAAAAATTTTACAGATCTCCTTATCGACAAGTCCTTATCGACAAGTCGCATCAGTCGCATATATATATATATATATATATATATATATATATATATATATAAATATATATATATATATATATATAAATATATATATATATATAATATATATATATATATATATATATATATACATATATATATATATATATGTATATATATATATATATATATATATATATATATATATATAATATATATATATATATATAATATATATATATATATATATATATATATAGATATATATATATATATATATATATATATATATATATATATATATATATATATATAATATATATATATATATATATATATATATATATATATATATATACAGGGTTCCCCAAATGCGATGGCCTATTAGAAGTATCTAGAGAACGAATGTAGTTAACGACTCAAAATTCGGGCAACGCGTATAAAAGGTTATGATCTACACTTAGCAAACAACTATCACAGCTAGAGCATAGAAAATTTTGTTAGAGAATCATATAAGGTTAGGTTAACATAATAAACTATGATAATCAAGGTTTATCATACAGGGTGTTCACAAAATAATGTTCTTTTGGTAAAACATAAAAGTGGAATTGATGCATTAATTTCGAATGGGACACCCTATATTTTATAGCATCATTCAAAGGAAGAACAAATGCCTCAACTGAAAGTATCATATAATATTATACCTATCTCTAGCGGTTCAAAACTTATGGGCAAACAACTAGAAAAACTCAATTAGAACAAACATAACTTTTCATTCTAGGCCTGAGGGCTATCATGGCAACGCAAATAAATGTCACTTGTTTGCTCACCTTTAACCTCGAACTTTGGCATATGTCAGGCATTCAAAAAAAATACAGACTTTAACCAAAAAGTAAAATAATAATAATAACTAGGCATGCAATGCAAGCTGCTGTTTGCAAATATTGAGCGAAGCGAGCATTTTGTTAACTGAATTTGAGAATTTCAAAAATAAAATTCATGTCGTCCTGAACCAACATGTATGCTAACGATTGCCGTTTGAATTTTAGTATATATATATATATATATATATATATACATATATATATATATATATATATATATATATATATATATATATATATATATATATATATATATATATATATATATATATATATATATATATATATATATTATTTTCTTTTCACTTGTATATTATATGTTTATTTCACCTTAGATACGGTTGCTATAAATACACTCAATATGATGTCTTTCACGCTGAACCAGCTTTAATACCCCACACCCTATTTCACTCTACGTGAATTTTTTACGCATTAATTACAATTTATTACAACTATTCCCAAATTTATTACAGTTGCAGAACTCAAGTTATGGGGGTGTGGTGTAGAATTAGTCTAAAGCTGCACCACACTCATACCATATTCATCATTTTTGATTCAGAGCTTTCTGTAATTGATCACAATTAATGACAACCATTTCCGGCCTCATAACAATTCCACAAATCAAAAAAATAGGTAGCGCATCGGAAAATTATGACAACAACAAACAAATATAAGGATATTCATTTATTTCAATAGCCCACTCAGTTTTATGGGTAAAAAGAAGGTCAGCAGGATTAAGAGAATAATAACAGAGAAAATGCAAGTGCGTGTAATGACCGATAACAATTTTCACAAGACAAAAAATTATAGAATTATCGAGAAAAAGATAGAAATACAGGGTTTTCAATTTATTACAATAGCCCACTCCGTTTAATCGATCCAAAAATTGATTGACAGAATCAAGAGAATGTTAAGAAAGAAGCTGCAGGTGTGTGGGGTAGTGTAATATTTGATAAGAATTTTCAAGAGACAAAAAACAATAAAATTACCGTAAATAAGATAGAAATACAGAGTTTTCAATTTATTACTATAGCCCACTCAGTTTTATCCATTAAAAAAATGGTTAACAGAATTGAAAAAATGTTGAGAAAGAAGCTGCAGGTGTGCGGAGTAGTGTAATGATTGATAAGAATTTTCAAGTGACAAAAAAATCATAGAATTATCGAAAATAAGATAGAAATACAGGGTTATCAATTTATAACTATAGCCCACTCGGTTTTATCCACCAAAAGAATGGTTACCAGGATTGAAAAAATGTTAAGAAAGAAGCTGCAGGCGTGGGGGGTAGTGTAATAGTTGATAAGAATTTTCAAGAGACAAAAAACAATAAAATTAACTAAAATAAGGAAGAAATACAGGGTTTTCAATTTCTTCAAATAGCCCACTCAGTTTTAATCATTAAAAAGATGGTTAATAGGATTGAGAGAATGTTGAGAAAAAAGCTGCAGGTGTGCGGGGTAGTGTAATAATTGATAAGAATTTTCAAGAGACAAGGAACAATAAAACTACCAAAAATGAGATAGAAATACAGGGTTTTCAATTTATTACTATAGCCCACTCGGTTTTATCCACCAAAAAAATGGTTACCAGGATTGAGAAAATGTTGAGAAAGAAGCTACAGGTGTGTGGGGTGGTGAAATAATTGAAAAGAATTTTCAAGAGACAAAAAATCAAAGAATTAACTAAAATAAGATAAAAGTACAGGGTTTTCAATTTATTACAATAGCCCATTCGGTTTTATCGATCCAAAAAATGGTTACCAGGATTGAGAAAATGTTGAGAAAGAAGCTGCAGGTGTGTAGGGTTGTGTAATTAGTCTAAAGCTGCGCCACACTCATACCATATTCATTATTTTTGATTCAGAGCTTTCTGTAATTAATTACAATTAATTACAACCATTTCCGGCCTCATTACAATTCCACAAATCAAAAAAATAGGTAGCGCATCAGAAAATTATGACAACAACAAACAAATATAAGGATATTCATTTATTTCAATAGCCCACTCAGTTTTATGGGTAAAAAAAAAGGTCAGCAGGATTGAGAGAATAATAACAGAGAAAATGCAAGTGAGTGTAATGATCGATAACAATTTTCACAAGACAAAAAATTATAGAATTATCGAGAAAAAGATAGAAATACAGGGTTTTCAATTTATTACAATAGCCCACTCCGTTTAATCGATCCAAAAAATGGATAACAGAATCGAGAAAATGTTAAGAAAGAAGCTGCAGGTGTGTGGGGCAGTGTAATACTTGATAAGAATTTTCAAGAGACAAAAAACTATAAAATTACCGAAAATAAGATAGAAATACAGAGTTTTCAATTTATTACTATAGCCCACTCAGTTTTATCCATTAAAAAAATGGTTAACAGGATTGAAAAAATGTTGAGAAAGAAGCTGCAGGTGTGCGGGGTAGTGTAATAATTGATAAGAATTTTCAAGAGATAAAAAAATCATAGAATTATCGAAAATAAGATAGAAATACAGGGTTTTCAATTTATAACTATAGCCCACTCGGTTTTATCCATCAAAAAAATGGTTACCAGGATTGAAAAAATGTTAAGAAAAAAGCTGCAGGTATGGGGGGTAGTGTAATAGTTGATAAGAATTTTCAAGAGACAAAAAACCATAAAATTAACTAAAATAAGAAAGAAATACAGGGTTTTCAATTTATTAAAATAGCCCACTCAGTTTTAACCATTAAGAAGATGGTTAATAGGATTGAGAAAAATAAGAATTTTCAAGAGACAAGAAACAATAAAACTACCAAAGATGAGATAGAAATACAGGGTTTTCAATTTATTACTATAGCCCACTCGGTTTTATCCACCAAAAAAATGGTTACCAGGATTGAGAAAATGTTGAGAAAGAAGCTGCAGGTGTGTGGGGTTGTGTAATAATTGACAAGAATTTTCAAGAGACAAAAAACAATAAAATTACCGGAAAGAAGATAGAAATACAGGGTTTTCAATTTATTACAATAGCCCACTCGGTTTTATCGAAAAAAAAATGGTCACCAGGTTTGAGAAAATGTTAAGAAAGAAGATGCAGGTGTGTGGGGTAGTGTAATAATTGATAAGAATTTTCAAGAGTCCAAAAATTATAAAATTACCGAAAATAAGATAGAAATACAGAGTTTTCAATTTATTACAATAGCCCACCCCGTTTTATCGATCCAAAAAATTGTTATCAGGATTGAGAAAATGTTGAGGAAAAAGGTGCAGGTGTGTGGGGTAGTGTAATAATTGATAAGAATTTTCAAGAGACAAAACACAATAAAATTACCGAAAATAAGATAGAAATACAGGGTTTTCAATTTATTACTATAGCCCACTCGGTTTTATGTACCAAAAAAATGGTTACCAGGATTGAGAAAATGTTGAGAAAGAAGCTACAGGTGTGTGGGGTAGTGTAATAATTGATAAGAATTTTCACAGGACAAACAATTATAGAATTATCGAATGAAAAATAAATAATATGTAAACAACGTGTCTAAAAACCACAAACAGTTTGTGGTTTTTCGACAAGTTTTTTACTTATTATTTATTCTTCGTTTGAATATGAACTACCACAGAGTTTATTCATAATCCATCGAATTCATGGAATTATCGGTTTTATGGATACAAAAAACGGTCAGCAAAATTCAAACTTTATTATAACTGTTACACTGATAGGAGTGAAACAACAAAACAAAGGGCACCGTCTGTACTAGCTTCGGCAAGATGTGTGGATTGATGACAAGTAATTCGATAATGGTCTTTGCATTTTCGAATGTTTTCGTTTTCAACATTTACATGTCTCAACGACGTCGGTATCTCTAGAATCATATCAATTTCTATCTTATTTTCGGTGATTCTCTTTTTTCTTTTCTCTTGAAAATTGTTGTCAATTATTACACTACCTCGCACATCTGCAGCTTCTCTCTTAACATTTTCTCAATCCTGTTAACAATTTTTTGTATCGATAAAACGGAGTGGGCTATTGTCATAAATTGAAAATCCTGTGTTTCTATCTTATTCTCGATAATTCTATAATTTTTTGTCTTGTGAAAATTGTTATCGATCATTACACTCACTTGCATTTTCTGTGTTATTATTCTCTCAATCCTTCTGACCTTTTTTTTACCCGTAAAACTGAGTGGGCTGTTGGAATAAATGAATATCCTTATATTTGTATGTTGTTGTCATAATTTTCCGATGCGCTACCTATTTTTTTGATTTGTGGAATTGTAATGAGGCCGAAAAAAATGGTTACAAGGATTGGGAAAATGTTAATAAATGAGCTGCCGGTGTGTGGGGTAGTGTAATAAATTGAAAACCCTGTATTTCTATCTTATTTTCGATAATTCTATGATTTTTTGTCTCTTGAAAATTCTTATCAATTATTTCACTACCCCACACACCTGCAGCTTTTTTCTTAACATTTTCTCAATCCTGGTAACCATTTTTTTTGGTGGATAAAACCGAGTGGGTTATAGTAATAAATTGAAAACCCTGTATTTCTATCTTATTTTCGGTAATTCTATGATTTTTTGTCTCTTGAAAATTCTTATCAATTATTACACTACCCCACACACATGCAGCTTCTTTCTCAACATTTTCTCAATCCTCGTAACCATTTTTTTGGTGGATAAAATCGAGTGGGCTATAGTAATAAATTGAAAAGCCCGTATTTCTATCTTATTTTCGGTAATTCTATGATTTTTTGTCTCTTGAAATTCTTATCAATTATTACACTACCCCACACATCTGCAGCTTCTTTCTCAACATTTTTTCAATCCTGGTAACCATTTTTTGAATCAATAAAACCGAGTGAGCTATAGTAATAAATTAAAAACCCTGTATTTCTATCTTATTCTCGGTAATTTTATTGTTTTTTGTCTCCTGAAAATTCTTATCAATTATTACACTACCCCACACACCTGAAGCTTCTTTCTCAACATTTTCTCATTCCTGGTAACCATTTTTTTTAGGAATAAAATCGAGAATCTTATTTTCGATAATTCTATGATTTTTTGTCTCTTGAAAATTCTTATCAATTATTACACAACCCCGCATACCTGCAGCTTCTTTCTCAACATTTTTTCAATCCAGTTAACCATTCTTTTAATGGATAAAACTGAGTGGGCTATAGTAATAAATTGAAAACTCTGTATTTCTATCTTATTTTCGGTAATTTCATTGTTTTTTGACTCTTGAAAATTCTTATCGAATATTACACTAACCCACACACCTGCAGCTCCTTTCTTAACATTTTCTCAATTCTATTAACCATTTTTTGGATCGATAAAACGGAGTGGGCTATTGTAATAAATTGAAAACCCTGTATTTCTATCTTTTTCTCGATAATTCTATAATTTTTTGTCTTGTGAAAATTGTTATCGATCATTACACTCACTTGCATTTTCTCTGTTATTATTCTCTCAATCCTGCTGACCTTTTTTTACCCATAAAACTGAGTGGGCTATTGGAATAAATGAATATCCTTATATTTGTATGCTGTTGTCATAATTTTCCGATGCGCTACCTATTTTTTTGATTTGTGGAATTGTAATGAGGCCGGAAATGGTTGTAATTAATTGTAATTAATTGTAATTGATTGTAGTTAATTGTAGTTAATTGTAATTGATCGTAATTAACTGTAATTAATTGTAATTAATTGTAATTAATCGTAATGAATCGTAATTAATTGTAATTAATTACAGAAAAGCTCTGAATCACAAATAATGAATTTGGTATGAGTGTGGTGCAGCTTTAGACTAATTCTACACCACACCCTCATAACTTGAGTTCTGCAACTGTAATAAATTTGGGAATAGTTGTAATAAATTGTAATCAATGTGTAAAAAATTCACAAAGAGTGAAATAGGGTGTGGGGTATAAAATCTGGTGCACCGTGAGGGACATCTCAATATGCAATAGGGCGTTATGAGCGGGCATTACGGATCATAACGCCTGCTCATTGTGCGAGGAGAAATGAAGCAACTTTCATTGATTAAATACTTCATAATCCTTGTCGTATACGACTCTGGATTTCTCCGGCAATGAATTATTCGCAGCTTTGGCTGCATTTTCTATGATTTTCTTTCTATGATACTTCCATTATTTCTATAAGACAACACAAAGAAAGCAGTAATGACATTCACTAAATATGTTGACAAAAATATTCACAAATGTCAAAATATCAACAAATGACATGCCTACTATGAGAACGAAAATGGAAAATATAGGAGCTATAAACCGATTTTAAAATCGATTTTTCATTATAATGAAATAGTTTTTTCGTGTAAAATAAAATCTTGTATCCACCACGTGAGTTACTAGATCCTAACGCCCGGAGGGTAACATTCGGCCTGAGGGCCTTTGGCCCGAGGGATGAATGATGCTCGATATAACGCACTTGGTACATAAATAACTATTGAAACCACTTCCGCAACTCACTGTTGACTCTCCATACAGTGCAAAAGTCAATCATTTTCTAGAAAGATACGACACGTGAAAGGAACCTAATGCAATTAACTCAATTTGATTCATCACAGTGATATGGTAATTACAGTAATGTCTATGCCAACAAATTTGCAGAATGCGCAGAGTAAATAATATTTGGGATATTAGCCAATATTTTCAATGGATTAACAGACTGAACTATCTTCATGCATTAGTAATGGCAATCAGACATTTCTTCAAATATTGATCAATCGATTCATGGAAACTATGATCAGCTTTAACTACCTAATTATAATAAATCTTGAATTACTAAATTGATGCAACTCAATTTTCATTAAATGGAAGATATCATCAAAGGTTTAAAGGCGGCATTTTGGGAAATTTGAGAACAAAAATTATATCTCCTTAACCGTGAGTCTAAGGACCGAGGGTTAGTAAGAAATAACCGTTTGACTATCTCATTACAGGACCTCTGCACAGACAAAGTAGGGCCCTTAGTGAGTTCAACATATGAGGTGCTGTTAATAATTAGATCATTGGCAAGTTGAAGATACTGATGTTTATACATGATGACTGTTACATTGCCCTTATCCGAGTTAGACAAAATGATATTAGGGTTCTCCTTCATAAATTTTCTCGATTTTAAATATAAATTATAGAGTACTGAACTATTATGAGCGTTTTTGTGAATGTGGTTAGTAATAATGTTGGTAGTCTGTGCTGTTAAGATATTTATCTCTGGAGTACTTTTGACTTGAGAGATAATGTAGTCTACATCTGCTAGGATGTCTTTTATGGAAATATCTATACCGACATGTGGCTCGAGACAGAATTTAGGTCCCAGAGACAAAAACTGTAATATGTCATTGGATTTCCGAAAGCTTGGATAACCTTTAAAGAGTACTCTTTAAATTTTGCTGCTATCCCCATAATCCTGGATTATTATATATATATATATATATATATATATATATATATATATATATATATATATATATATATATATATATATATATATATATATATATATATATATATATATATATATATATATATATATATATATATATATATATATATATATATATATATATATATATATATATATATACGTATATTTAGAATTAAAATATCATTAAAATGTTGAATGATATGATTCAAGATTGTGATAATAGTCAATGAATTATGAAATTTTGATTCTGATAGCGATAATTTCATGAAAATTTGATAAACTCCAGATGTATATGACTATTAATGAATCTCTCGTAATATCTTCGTATGATTTATTATCATTCTAAATTTGAAGAGTCCTTTTTTCAATCATTACGATGAAGGTTATAGGGAAATTGATTAGGTACTGAACAGATCATATAAAAATTGTTTGTTTGTACTCATTGTTTCTATAGTGAGCTGAAGAAGGCATCAGCAAACTAAGCAGCGCAAAGGTGACAATTTCTTGAATCCTTTATGCCTTTTAATTACAAGCTCATTCGTTATTTATACTATATTCAAGCGGAACGTCCCAAATGGCAACGAGCAGCTCGCACTTATTACAACAATCACATTTCGGAGCGCTTGTTTGCCTCGTGGAATAAATTACTTTAACATAAAAGAGACTCCTCGAACCTATTTAGGTATTTGGAGACTTGATAGAATATTTTACCCTGATTGATTATTTTGATAATTGGATATTCAGAAAAAATGTACCACGGACGATTTTTTTGGATGCTCCATAATTTTGGAGGTCAGTTATTATTTCAGATCAGTTGTTATTCAATCATATATATATATATATATATATATATATATATATATATATATATATATATATATATATATATATATATATATATATATATATATATATATATATATATATATATATATATATATATATATATATATATATATATATATATATATATATATATATATATATATATACATATACATATGCATATGCATACGCACACGCACACGCACACGCACACGCACACGCACACGCATACGCATACGCATACGCATACACATACACATACACATACACATACACATACACATACACATACACATACACATACACATACACATACACATACACATACACATACACATACACATACACATACACATACACATACACATACACATACACATACACATACACATACACATACACATACACATACACATACACATATACATATACATATACATATACATATACATGAACATATACATATACATATGCAAGCTCAATTGAATCGACCGTAGGTTCTAACTGTTCCAGAAACACCTCTATAATGTGTTATTGTCTTATTGCATTAAGTCTAGGGAAAAAATAAATTCACGTTTTGATGGGTTCTTCTGCCCTCGGGGAGAAATATACCACACATCATTAGAAAAGACATTTCAAGATCCAGCCAATTATGTATATATTTTCAGGGTAAGCAGCTCAAAGGAGCTAAAAGGAGCAGATAATTGTTCAATAAGGATCAGATTGCGAATTAAAATGAATATTGTTATAAAAACTGTGAGGTGACACCGAATGTGAACGAAAAATCATTAGCTCATTGCTTGGGAATTTTACTCGTATAGATGCCAACTGAAACAAAATTAAACGAATTCAATATGATAGAAATGATATTTTTTTCACCTAACATAATTTCAAAATATCTCAGTCAAAATAATTGCGGTGTTATTTTCAGAAAGAATAATTGAGTTAAAAATAAATCATCTCTGTTATATTATTTTTCTATATTATTTTCATCAAATGAAGTTAAAAAATAACCATTATAGATTATGGTTTATTATTGTAATATATTTTTGCCTTTGCTCATAAGAAATTATTATCTTCCAGAAAGTTTTGACCTTAAAAATCTTCTGTGTATTACATATACAAGTGATTCAAATAAGAAATTTTGTATGTATATATATATATATATATATATATATATATATATATATATATATATATATATATATATATATATATATCAAGGAAGCAAACTTTTGGTTCATGAAAATATGGTATGAAATATAACCATTCAAAATTAATTTAATTGAAGTAGACAACTACGGTTAACACAAATAGAAATAATTATGTTATTTTTTTGCCAAAACGTGAATTATATCTCTTGTCCTTCAGGGAATGCATCGTGACCTAGACAGATAATTCCAATCTAGTGGCGTAGCCACTCTGCTCCTATATTCGTACATTGTGCCCCTGGGTGTTGTTCACATCCCAGAGAATTTTATACTAACTCTTATGCTATTAATTAATGGCCAAAATGTGCATAGTTGATAAAGTCAATATCATACTAGGGTCGAGAGTTTCAGACACCCTTTAAAATTGAATGGAATATTGAATTCAGTATACCCTATCCCAGCTCCTGAATCTATTCACAGATCAAAATAACTATATTTTCAATAAAATATACCAAATTTATTATTTTTACAAAAGATTTGTTGTCATTATTATTGAAATAAATTAGAAATGAAAACTTTCTAGTTTTCAATTTTCATTTTGTAATACGACATAAATAGTGAACAAACGTGAAATAATTTAATTTGCACATCACAAAAAAACCTGCATTAGGGTTTATCACTGTGTTATATATTGGAATATATATAATTTTATCATAGGTATCAAAATTATATCATTCCTTTTATTGGTCTTTGTATAAACTCTATAATATCTAAATAATACCTATGCAAATCGAATACATAGGTAAAGGTAAGTGATTCATTATATAGATATAAAAGAGGAAATATCCATAAGTATTTATATTCCTGAATACATCATGAATATCTCATAGACATGATAATTATGTTGAAAAATAGTTACCTAAACAAAATATTAACTTTCTGTGAAGTGATAAGCTGTAGTGAATAACAACTACCTACTCAGTTGCTAGGCCCATTGACTTTGATTCATTAATAGCAATTTTGAGGAGCAATAATTAGTGATGGTGATATAAGAAAGTTAGTCATAACTAATCCACAAGCACCTCAGTTATATTCTTTAATTAAATTACACAAAAATGGTTACCCCATCAGACCAGTAGTTTCATATATAACAGCTCCAGCCGTTAAATTATCAAAATTTTTGATTGACGTAATTAAGAATTATACGAAATTTGAACCCTAGTACGCCATTAAAAATTGAAACGAGTTGATCAAAAACATTCAAAATATTGCATTACCTCACAATTCAAAATTATTTTCTTTAGATGTGAACAATCTGTTTCCTAGCACTCCGCCTAATGAAACTGTAAATTTAATCAAAACTTTTTTTATTTCTAATAATGTTCATCCACTTATACAGTCAGATATTACTCATTTACTGGAAATTTGTTTAGAACAAAATTATTTCAGTTTCAACAACGTGTGTTATAGTAATGAGGAAGGTTTGATTATGAGAAATCCCATAAGCCCTTTGTTATCAGAAATCTTCATGGATAATTTAGAGAAAACTATTATGAACCACTTCAGCAGTAAATACTTTCTTTATTGATATAGATACGTTGATGACGTCATTGTTTGCTACACTGGTACAGATAGACAATTGGATAATTTCATTACTTATATTAATTCCATACACCCTAGTATTAAATTTTCTCTAGAAACTGAAATGAATAATTCTATTAATTAGTTAGATTTAACTATTACCAGAAAAAGCAACAAACACGAATTTTCAATTTTTCATAAACCATCTCATACAGATATTACAATTCGTAACACATCACTACACCCTTTTTCACATAAATTAGCGGCTTATCATAGTATGATTCATAGACTTTTCAAAATTCCGTTGTCCGAAGCTAATTTTCAGAAGGAATTGCATATAATTAAACAAATGGCAGTAAATAATGGTTATTCACCTAATATGATCGACAGCCTCATTCAGACGAAAAAATACAAAATGACAATTTCAGAAATTTACCCACTTATATCCGAAAAAAGTAGAGTATTCAACAGTTTAACATACTTAGGCAAAACTTCCGAAAACCTGAAATTGTTTTTTCAAAAACAAAATTTCAAAATTTCATATAAAACCAATAATAGCATTGGAAAATTGATTAAAAACAACAAATCAAAAATTCATAGAGATGATCGTACTGGTGTTTATAAACTCGACTGTAACGATTGTGAAAAATTCTATATAGGACGTTCAATTAGAAATTTCATAACTCGAATACACGAACACCAACTTAGCTATATTAAGCAGAAAACTGATTCTAATTATGTGTGCCATCTTATTCAAGAAAACCATACCTTTAATCACAATTATAATATATTACAATTTGAAAATAGTCTCCATAAAACCAACTGTTGGGAATCCCTATATATCAATAAATATAAAAAATTCCGGAAATTTAGTTAACGACCATATTGAAGTAAACCCTTCTCCTCTCCTTAATCTGTTCAATGTAGTTGCCTACTAATGGCTCTGAATGAATTGCTTATTGTTATTTAGTTTTTCTAAGAACCCCTCTGTTATATTCAATTTTCGTATAAATAGATTGTTTTGTAATACCAGTTTAGTACGAGATGAAGTCAATGTTATGACGAAACGCGTTTACTCAATAGATTTTTATTTCAACCTGTGAAAAGTTAGTTTTTTATTTCTTTATAAAGTTATGAATATGAACTTTCACCAAGTAAATGCCAATTCCATTCAATATATATATATATATATATATATATATATATATATATATATATATATATATATATATATATATATATATATATATATATATATATATATATATATATATATATATATATATAGAGGTATACATTTTCTCCTCCATACATATTTTCAGTGACTCCCATTAACCCAAATGAGCTGTAATGTGTTGTTTTCAAGGCAGAACTATATTATTAAAATTTGGAATATTATAAACTTCCGACATTTTTACGTAAATGTTTCTTGGCTTTTGAAAATATACTCAGCTTCACAGCTTAGCAGATTGAGGTAAAGGGTTGAATTTGGTAGGTAGATTAAGTTTATGTTTGAACAAGTTCCTTTGTGGGTTTAAATTTTTTTTTCTCAATCGTGCTTCACCTTGCGTATACTATTTTCGAGAGTTTTCGATTTATTTCGAATAAAATAAGTTATTATCTAATTTTTATTACTGTCTGCTATTTGAACGTAGACTTTAAATAGGTGTTTTTCGTACATATATTGCTGGAACACAATTCCCTCACAAAGTTGAAAATGTTTCTAGTTTTCTAATTTTGAAAGATTATAAAGTCAAATATTCTATAGATGAATCGAAATAATGTATTCCAATAATTCTATGGAAAAATAATAGTAACTTTGAAATCATTGCACTTTTCAATGAAACGAATCTACATTTGTTCACTGGGTCCAAAAAAAAAGAATGTAGAAACTAGTAAATACTTACTGTACAGCTACATATTCAATTTGGTTAGTAACAAATAGCTTAGTGATAATACCTTCGAATTTTGAATTTGAATTAATTTCCATACAATTGTCCTTTCAGGATAGTTTCAGAGTAGTCTTTTTTCACCCTGCATTTCTTCATTCCATAGTTCAGTTACTATGAATCGAATATCAAAATTTTTAAGACGAAATAACTATTAACTATACTTACGATGCTCAAGAGTAATGAGTATCCAGAAAAGTTGTATATTTGGTAAACTGCAAAGGGATTGAATTATTTGAAATCTATGAATATGTAATACTCTTGTTCATATTACATATTCAGGTATTCTTTTTTGTAAATTTCTGAAGATAAATTTATGTTTATTAAAACAGAGGTTAATAATTACAATTTACACATTTATCAAATGAAATAACGCGTGACGCACATTTGCGTTAATGCATGACGCGTCATGCGTTATTTCATTTAATAAATGTGTAAATTGTTACTGTTAACCATTGTTTTCATATGTTTATTAATTTACACCAGGTATCGGCAAAATCAATCCAAAAAATTTATTTATGTGTCTAGCTTCAAGTTCCAATTCTAATTCCGCAAGGTCATCAAGAGTTTTTTATATGATTATAAATCAAAGAACTATTACCTAAAAATTCAAGATGTGTTTAAATAAGGTACATAATATAAAGAGTATATTTCCTAGCCTGACAAAATAAGGTAAACTCACGAAGATTTGTTCGTCGTTGTTTGAAAAGCCAATGGAATATACATAAGGTAAAAGACCCAATTATCGACACTGTCCTAATCATGGACATTTTTACACTAAAAACCAAAATATTAAGAATATGATGCCCGCTACATCTATTTTCATATCATAATAAGAAAGATCTATGTTTTTCTTACTCAACCTAAAAAGCTTGGTCGGGAAATGCAGAAAATGTGAATTCTGAAAATATTTCAATTCCGTCAATATGTCGCCACACGTGAAACTGTACGGATCGTTGTTAAAAGTGCTAAGAAACAAGTAAGTTGATTTTGGTAGTTTTAGTTTGAAATATTTAGCTTACCTAATGGAGATACTTATAAATATGTATGTAAAGTGTAAAATTTGTGTTCTTTGTCAATAATTTGGCGTAAAATGTGTCTGAATTTATTATTTTGCTGTCGATAACTGGAACATCCATCAATAGACTTTGTACCGTATATCGACATAGGTGTCGATAAATGGTACAATGTAGCTCTCACTTTCACTATGAATATTTGAATGTAAATGAAGATTAGTCTTATTCTGTTTGAAGAGTTTAAAGGAAAATAAACTGAATTGATTCTGTACCAGTTATCGACACCCAAGTTTCGGCTTGTAGTAAAAGGTAAGAGTTGATGTATATGTATGTCGGTGTTTGGTACCAAGTAATGTCAGTAACTAGTTCATTTCTTTTTTCACTAGAAATATAAGATGAACAATGCTAAGAGATTCCAATATTCGGTTGAAGACGTAGAAAAAACTGTCAATGCTGTCAAAAATGGAATGCATACCGCTCAAGCTAGTAGAGGTTTCAAAGTTCCAAGAACAACCATAATACGGAAAGTACAAGGGAAAGTGCCAATTCAAAGGAAAATTGGTCCTGATACAACCCTAACTAGTGGCGAAGAACAGTTATTGGTGAAATGGATGTTTCACATTGCCAGTTGTGGTTTTCCTGCAACAAAACTGCAGCTTATAGACAGTGTACAATTACTTTTGAAAAACCTAAATAGAGCGAATAACTTCACTAATGGAAGGCCAGTTCGCCACTGGTACGAAGCTTTCATGAAGAGGCATCCGGAACTGTCACAAAGAGAAGCAAAAAAAAATATTGAACTTCAGAAGAAAGAAGAAAAAAAACAAAAGCGGATGGACAGAAGAGCTGAAAAAGAAGAGTTGCAGAAAAAAAAAATTAAAAAATCCTCAAGTAAAGATAAAAATAAATTAGTTACAGATGAGACTGAAGAAGAACATGATGACATAGAGAGAATATGCCTTGCTCCAGCCAAAAGGAGTTGCGTATTAATGACTATCTTTTAGTGAATTATAACGGCCAAGCACTACCAGGGAAAATTATCGGTATGCGCGGCTATAAACAACATGAGTTTTAATATGAAATCTCACACATGGAGAAGAATGGGCTCAACTGGAAATGGCCCCGAAGGGTTGACATTCTTTGGTACAATTTGGACGAGGTTCTTAAAAAAATTACAGAACCAAAAATTAATAATAAAAGCGGGCTCTACTGTGTACCGGAGGTTTCTGATTCAGTACTGAATAGTACTTATTTTAACTGAATATTTGTTCAACTGTTTCCTTTATTGTTTCATGCTTTTTTAATGAATATGTTCTAAGTTTTCTAAGTCTTTGTAAGTAGCTCATTATTACTTATTCAAGTCAATTGCAAGTTACTTACTTGAGTCAAGTACTTGAGTGAGTACTTCAAAAACATTTGTCCCAAGTGTCAGTATCACGTACTCACGTGTGTCGATATTTGGTACAAGACTAATTTTCCTATGTCGGTAATTGGGTCAATTGGAACTTCTCAACTATTTTTTTTTTATGAAAAAATATGTATGACTTATCGAAATATAAACATCGTTTAACAATAATCAATATTATAACAATTCACAGCAAAATCTTTAAAACTATAACTTCAATTTTCAAATTTTTATCACTTATTGAATTAGCAAAAACCTCTTAAGGTGTCGATAATTGGGACATTTACCTTAGTTATATAAAAGTCGAAACAATTTTATTACGATAAAAACATTTATTGGCAAGAGAAATGATGAACAATTATATTCAACGACGAAAAAACATTTGACATGACAATAATATTGAAAAAACGAAGAAATGACAGAATATTAACGAGTAGAAAGGTCACATTAGCGACAGGATATTAATTTTTTTTGTGTTCTCTGAGTTGGATACTTGTTCAAAATCCATAACAATATTATTAGAAAATCACAAGTTTGATTTTGAAAATTACCATAATTGAATCTATGGCGTGGCGTTTATATAAGGTCTATCAAGAAAATATGATTCAGTTTATTTCCGAAAATTGGGCAAGAAAATTTTAATTCATCTAGAAGGTAATTGTATATTTTCTTAGCATTGTAGATGTTGGACTTTTTATATTAATTCAGAGGAAGTAACAGTCAGGTGAACATCATATCCCGAGGATCTAGTGGAATACCCGTGCCGTAGCATAGAAGGTACCGCATGAGAATACTTTCAAATTACACAGATTAAAGTAGATATAAAGCAGAAAACGTTAAAATTCTATTTCATGGGAAGTGAGGTTTGCAATGTGACCTCTTCTTCAAAACATGCATGTAATAAATTGCTATCTTCTGCAAATTGAGAGTTGTGAAAATTACATGAACCCCAAAAGGGAAGACCATAATGAAGATGTGATACGAATAAAAAAATATAGGTTATTCTTGTAGATGACGTAACAAATTCTCTTGAGATGAATTCAAGAAAGAAGCCGATGATGATTTTTCAATTAAGACATTTTAGTTTAGGTTTAGATTATTGTCAATAGGGAGTCATCAATTGACAGAATCCACTATCTAAGTGGCGTGATTTTATAGAAATAGTTCCTAAGAATTATCTCTATGAAAGAAGGTGGCGGTTTCTTCAACATCGAAGCAAAGTAATATTACACCAAACTTGAATTGGTATCTCAGTTTATATACATTTCAGTAGCTAAAGGAAACAATTGTATCAAGAAATTAAAAAGTGAGGTGATGGGTAGGTAAACCTTCGAGAAAACTTTCATAAATTACATCAGATATTTAATATATCTAGAAGAAAGGAATGAAATGAAGATTTATATGCTCATTGAATAAGTTATAACAATTATTATACCAGTTAATATCTAGGGCTTCCCAAAACTTTTATCTTTAATTCTTTCTGTGTTGAATATAGAAATCTGTAATAAGTAAATGATTATCTTCTAATAAATGACTGGAATAATTAGAATCCCTCTTACAGTTATTAAAACAGCGCCCACGATGTTTGATTATTTTTCTGAAGTTTCTTGGTGCTTCACCGAAATATATTTTGATACAATTTTGATTGGAATCTTGATAGAAAGTAATAATTTCTCCTCTTATCCAATCGCTTCTGATATCACTTCAAAGCTCGACCAATTTCAGGAAACCACATAATGTAGCCTGAAGGCAATAAAGCGAGGTGATATCGTTCACAGCTGTAATATATTTAATTATCGAAAACGCACCTAAACCAGTTGGCAGTCGGTAAAGTAGTTAAGATGTGACAACCGGATGAAATACATCGTAGTCCAGTCATAAAGCCGCCCAATAAAAAAATACTCGAACACTATCGATGTACAGATATGAACGAGCTCTAATCCAATTCTGTATAAGAGATTTATAGAGAACATATGAACGATATTCGACAATTATTTGGCCGTTTGTATCATTTATTGCACCAGTGTTTCCGTTCATCGAACGGCGCTGAAAATAATAGCACATATATTAGGTACGTTCCACAGAAGTCGGTGAGACATTTTTATATGTATTTTTAGCCATAAACCTGAAACCATTATCGTTTACCAAACCAAGAAACAAATATTTCATGAGAAAAATGAATCTAAATTTACTATAAATAATACCTCAATAAAATATCCATATGTAAACGAAATTTTGATGAACGAATACCTATTTTACATGATTTTGAAGAATTCATTTCAAGGATCATTGAATTAATTTCTATTGATATTGTAAAAACTGCTTCTGTTGCTAAAGCTCTTATCACGTTCAATAAACAATTTTTTATTCTGTTAATCTAAAACCGCGATATTCAAAGCGTGCTCCCCAGAGCCCTTAGGGTTCTGCAAGGGTACCGCCATCTCTTCAAAGAAAACAAACTACATTTTTCAACGCTCATAACAAAATAACGGACTTCATTGAAAATATTTTATTTGTGGATTATTTGTGTTGGCAAGAGATAAATTGAAAGCTTTCAATAGAATAAGTTAGATCACTCTGCAGATTTACCAAATGGAATAATAGTAGAATTTGACAAATGTGTCCAATGTATGTATCCATTATTTGAGACATTCGAGACTTTCGTGAAGAACATAATACAAAACTAAAAATGAACTCAGGGATTCAGAATACAAATGAATCGAATTTACGGAACCCTCAAAATATGTCGGCCGAAAACTACGAACCCTGTTTTGGAAATGACAATAGATTCAAGCTTGAAACCATTATGTAACGCAATGTCACTTGATGGTATCAGATGCACGGATCCGAATGAATATTTAGAACTTGTCACAGAAACTCCGAATATTAATTTCCTATTCCCAACATCCAACAACATTCATTTGTAAAACAGGATTCTCAGTATATGCAGCTACAAAATTTCGCAATAGAAAAAATCGTGAACCTGATGTGTTCTTCCAATACTCTCCTTTCAAGCATAATATATTGAGAAATTGTTCGAATACAAAAAGAACTTTATACCATCCACTAATTGAAAACAATTTCATCAATTTGTAATGATGTGTGCATTGTATTATTGTGTGTCATTTTATATATTATTGTAGAAGTCAGTATTATGAAACATACCTATTTTCATATGATTCTCACTTAATTTAATGACTGAAAATTAAATCCTGTTTTTGTTATAGGGCTCTTTAGGCATAATTATATTCAGCATATCAAAAGCGTTTCGCTAGCACAAAAGTTTAAGAACCGCTACCCTTAAATGAGGTCCGAATGCAATATGTAGAAACGTAACAACTTAACGGAGCGTTATAAAATACTTGAATATGTCGTTGAAAACAGTTTACTTCCGAAAACTTTGCTGCGAACGTTGAAGAGCAGTGAAGTATGAAGATATTTCTGATGGGAGAAGGTGTATTAGATTTTTTATTTGGAGGTTGTTTGTAGAGTTATCGGAATATTTCTTATATCAATTTCTGTTCTGACTTAGTAAATATTACATAAAGTGAACAAGGAAAATTCTTTAATAATTTAAAAAATTATCAAACAATTTTCCAACTGAATACGTATAACCAGCTTCCTTGGAAAGTTGTTTGATAATTTTTTAAATTATTAAAGAATTTTCCTTGTTCACTTTATGTAATGTATGAAATTGACCATGGTCAACTAGTATGTTTTTCATGATTTGATTCTTAGTAAATATATTGGAAGATGCAGATGTTTCTATTATTACCATGGTTTAAAGGAAACCAATTTGATGAATGACCTTCATTGAAAGATTTGTTTAATGAAATGAAAAACTTTTTTATTTCAAGATTTGTTCAAAATTTATTACATTACATATGACGCATAAGTCACCTATAAGAGGATGCACACGAAGCTCTGGTAAAACGAAACGTACGTCACAATTTGATTAAATTAAAACAAAAGTTCAGTTTTTCATTGAAATAGTTTGACATCCAGTAAAAACTTTCAAAATTCAGTTATTTCGGAAAAGAGGAAAAAAGTTTTGTGTGTATTTTTACAATATCCATAGCAACGAGATTTTAACTTACCTCTTCTAGATGGATGTTTTGTATTGAACTTGCGCATTGAGACTCACCTAAAAAAAAAGCATTAATTAGTAACATTCAAGTAATATAAATTCTTTCAATTCGATCTTAAAGTGTATTTATTCACTTCTCTTCATCATTCATATTTCTTGAAGAAATATTGCCTAATCACCTCAAACTACAGATGCTACAGTTATGGGAGAAGATTTTAACTTATATTAATTTTCCTAGTAGATTTATTAACAATTCAATGGAATGTCTATCTGAGAAAATTGTTCCTATTATTAACTAAAATAACTCAAAACTTTTATGTTATTGTTACCTTCGCTATGAAAATTATTCATATTTTCGATTATAAATAATGAAATTTATTCTCCTCTTTTCAATCTTATGTTATATGACTATTACAAAATTAATTTTATTTCAGTGATTTCGAATCGTGCAAATGAATTTTTGTATTTAAATACAACTTATTATGTTAGTAACTCAGAAATTCAAGAATATAAATTGGCATCCATCTGGTACCAATATTGATAGTTTGAACAATGAGGATCTATTAAGCTACAGTTCCACTGGAGAAACTTTGAGGAACATTTTTGTTGCTGTTGAGTGTTTCCGAAAATGTTCCTTAAAACTTCTTTATTTTTCTGCAACAAATGTTGCTGTTTCTACTTGTCACCCTTCAAGCTACAAATCCACCGGAGGAACATTTTTGTTGCTGTTGCGTTTTTCCGTAAATGTTCAAAAATGTTCTGAATGTTCCTTGAAATTTCTTCAAAAGGGGTCGAAGGTCACAAGAATCGATTTTTTTAAATATTTTCTGCAAATATCTCGTTTTCTATAGGTTTCACGCTATTTGTATTAATTATCAATATTGTAGAGAATTAAATTCTCTACAACTTTTATATCTGACATTTTTTCATACCTCGAACTGTTTTCGAGATAGAGGGCGGAGAGCGCGCGGTCAGAGAATCATGTGAGGTCAACTGGTAGTCCCGATCGAAAACTGAGGTTATAAATTATTGCTAAATATATAATTATTATTTTTTATTAACTTTTACATTAAATTAAATCTTTCTTTCTAATTATTCTAAAATTAATCAATTCAATAACACTCATAATCTCTTTCTGTAATCGAAAAATTACTAAGGGAAATACTTCAATTACATTTTAATTATATTTTCATTTAAACTAATTCATTTGAAATGAAAAATAATAAAGTACATCTTCTGCGCTCTTCATTCAAAAAAGGGAAAAAAAAGTTTTTAAGAACATTTGAGAAACTGCATAATTTCGATGAAATTGCTGCAGCATTTGAAGAAGAAAACTGTCCGGTTCAGAGATTATTTGAGAGTGGAATACAAACCTTATTAGCAGTTTATAATGTTCCAAATTCTGTGAATAGTGTCGATTATCTCCGTTATGCATGCACTATACGTCAAGTCAACAAAGTCGAATAAACCTGTGCAGTTATTAAATATTCCACCAACGAGTGAAGCAGCTCACCAACATTTCAATCGCGTTTATTATCAAATTCAAACTTGGTTAGGGCATGATTTACAACCCCAGGAATGGGGTTGGAAAATGCATAACGAATTCCTAGAACCTATCATGACTATTTTTCCACCTGGTCCAGAATAATTACTCAATGTAATATTCTGTAACTGCAAGAGTGGCTGTGGCACAAGATGTGGATGCAGGAAAGCGGAGTTACAGTGCTCCTTAGCTTGCGGCCAGTGTAATTGACAAGCTTGTCTCAATGCTGTACCATGTCAGACCGATATTAATGATGATAGAACCTTTGACCCAGAAATCATGAATGACTGGGAGACAAATCTCGTTGAAGACGGTAATGAAAAGGAACTTGAAATTCTGTAGCAGTGGGACGATGACAACGATGGTATGATAAGGAAGAACAAGAAGAAGAAGAAGATGAAGAAGATGATTGAAATTAGAGCTTGTTTTCGAAGTTTTTATTAATTTTTACATTAAAAAATCTATAAAATGACACTTTTAATAAAAAAGTTGATTCAAAATTCATTTCTTTTCTCCTTTATTTATTTAGAAAGTCTTTAGTGTAAATTGGACTAGTATTGAAATATAACTTAAGTATTTTCTTCAACAATTTTTTAATTACACGGCCAGGTAAGTTTTATTAAATAAATTGACACTTGATTAAAAATAGATAAGAACCAAAAAAAATTAATGTAATGAAAAGTTAATAAAATATGATAATTATATATTTAGCAATAATTTACAACCTCAATATTACGATTTTTCGATCGGGACTACCAGTTGACCTCACATGATTCTCCGACCGCGCGCTCTCCACCCTTTATCTCGAAAACAGTTCGAGGTATGAATACATGTCAAAACAAAACTTGTAGAGAATTCAATTCTCTACAATATTGTTAATAAATACAAATAGCGTAAAACCCATAGAAAACGAGATATTTGCAGAAAATATAAAAAAAAAATCGATTTTTGTGACCCTTGACCCCTGAATTTAACACTTGCGACCAACCAATTATAAGTGACTTATGAGAACAGTTTAAGG
Organism: Cynegetis impunctata; assembly: GCA_030704885.1. Taxonomy (NCBI): domain Eukaryota; kingdom Metazoa; phylum Arthropoda; class Insecta; order Coleoptera; family Coccinellidae; genus Cynegetis; species Cynegetis impunctata. The sequence continues at coordinate 78,735 of JARQZK010003780.1, forward strand.
ATGCCAAAATACAAGTTTTTACGTGGTAATATACTGGGTATGTCGATTTTCCGAAATAAACCTCTATAATGACTGGGCTATTTGCCATTATATTACCGATGATTCCGTAAAACAACTGATGGAATATAAGCTTCACTAAAATATCAAAGAACCAGGAGGAATGTCAAACTGACATGATAATATGTAGCTGCACCAATTAATCATAATATCTATGTAGGTAGTTATACTTAGCGTTCGATATAATTATCATGTATAGGTCCCATTGTGATATAAATTTTGGTTGTTAAATTTGTATGTTTGATTCTAGTTGAATTATTTTCGCTGGCTTCAACTAGAACGTTTAATGGAACATTTGATTTGTATTAATTTGTTCAATGTATTCTCAAATTTGTGCCGATGATATTTCTCAAATTGAATTGAAATGAGAGCAAGAATGAGAATGGTAATGAAGATAATTGCCAAATAACGTTCACATTGTTTGGCCTACGATTCAGTTCCCGGTCGAGCTCTTGTTCAAGGTTGACAAATTTTCGGTACTTGTGTGTTGTATTGAATGCGCTAGCGGTCTGGTATGAATAAGAAGAGGGTGAGAAGTTTGATAATTTCCTATTGTTTATTCTGCCTAGCTGTCTCGATTGTAAAGTTTATCCAAGTTGGAATTATTGTCACTGGTCCGTATTTCTCGTAGTACGAAGCATGAGGACAAAATAACGAAAAGGAAAACTTTTAGAAAGTGGGGTTCTTTCAGCGCTTAACAAAAACGATCCTACCAAATTGATCAAAACCTGGATTTAATCTACGAAGTGAACATCCCAGCATCAGATGCGTGTAGAAATCAGTTATTAACGATATTATTTGAACATACGATATAAAAAACACTCATTTGAAATAGGTACCAGAACTTATGCCTGCATCTGGTGCACAGTAAAAATGAACCATTGGTGCACTGTGCTGAAAAATTGGTAATGCATGATTAAGTGTTGAATTTTGTACTGAATTTGTAGTGTACCACAATTTTATTACAAAATGAAGTCATAGTTTTGATGAAACTACAGTCTGCTAATATAATAGTGACATTATTGTCATGGATTTTCCAACTATCGGCCCATTCAATTTTTTGTCTGCTAATATCTTCGATCTGTTCATGTGAATATTTATTTTATTTATTATACTATGAATAATATAAATTTTTATCAAGTAAATGCCAGTGGAATTCAATATATGTATATATATAAATATATATATATATATATATATATATATATATATATATATATATATATATATATATATATATATATATATATATATATAGATATATATACAGGGTGTACCAATCTTACGATAAACTTCGGTATATGGGTTATTTTGAGAGATATCAAAAAATGTTATCAACAAAAAAGGTAGATGTCTTTAAGTTCCATATTTTGAAATTATCTCGAACTATACAGAGTGTTGCATAACTCCGTTACAAACTAAACATATGATTTTTTAAATGAGAACCCCTGTATATTATACCGAATTCGGATTACTCTCATTTTTTTTGAAGCTTTTGTTATACAGAGTACTCCAAAAGATATGGACATCTTTATATGAAAATCGTTGGTAAATCAACGCTCTGTAGATTATTGGGCCTTGAAGAAAAAAATTTTATTTTGCCTAACAGAATTTCGCTATATGATGCAATATCTCCGTATTATATTAAATTTTAATTATTCTCCATTTTGTATACAGGGTGGACGGAAACTCGAACCTTTTATTTTCTCTCTTATTTCAAATGGAACACCCTGTATTCTATAGCATAAATAGAATCTTTTATTATGTAACTTCAATTTTTTTCAAGCATTCCCTATACCCAAAGTTAATAAAAACAGAGTTATTTTGTAATATTTGTGAACCATAATTATTAACCTTTTATGTGAAAGCAATAAACGTTGAATGTAACAAAAAATCCTACATAATAATAAATTTTAATAAACAATTTATTCTTAACAAAACAAGTCACCAAAAGTATAATTCTAACCGTAATATTAAACTAAATGTTCAAAGTATTAATCGTTAACATCAATGTCAATGCTAACTGAGAAAATGTGATGGTTTCCAGCATTGCATTGATGTTAATGGGAACACTTTGAACATTCAGTTTAATATTACGGTTAGAATTATACTTTTTGTGACTTATTTTATTAATAATAAATTGTTTATTAAAATTTATTATTATATAGGATTATTTGTTACATTTAACGTTTATTGCTTTCACATATAAGGTTTATAATTATAGTTCTCAATGAATATTACAAAATAACTTTGTTTTTATTAACTTTGGGTATAGGGAATGCTTGACAAAAATTAAAGTTACATAATAGAAGATTCTATTTGTGCTATTAAATACAGGGTGTTCCATTTGAAATAAGAGAGAAAATTAAAGGTTCGAGTTTCCGTCCACCCTGTATACAAAATGAAAAAAAATTAAAATTTAATATAATACGGAGATATTGCATCATATTAAGAAACTCTGTTAGGAAAAATAAATTTTTTTTTCTTCAACGCGCAATAAGCTACAGAGCGTTGATTTACCTACGATTTTCATATAAACGTGTCCATATCTTTTGAAGTACTCTGTATAACATAGCAAAATCTTATATCAAAAGCTTCAAAAAAATGTGAGTAATCTGAATTCGGTATAATATATAGGGGTTATCATTTAAAAAATCATATGTTTAGTTTGTAACGGGGTTATGCAACACTCTGTATAGTTCGAGATAATTTCAAAATATGGACCTTAAAGACATCCACCATTTTTGTTATTAACATTTTTTGATATCTCTTAAAATAACCCATATACCGAAGTTTGTCGTAAGATTGGTACACCCTGCATATATATATATATATATATATATATATATATATATATATATATATATATATATATGTATATATATATATATATATATATATATATAAATGAATCAGAGAAAGATTCCGGGGTTCAATCCGATTTCGGAAGTTCTGTTGGCGCTGAGAAGCACCGTTTGTTTCACGACGTTTCGCCAAAATCTCATTTGGCATTTTCAAGTGCTGCTGTACGTCTGGTGACTCGACGGCAACAACTGTTTAGTAGTAGTTGAGCCGTCGAGCCACCAGTCGTACAGCAGCACCTGAAAATGACAAATGCGAATTTGGTGAATCGTAGTGCAGCACACAACGGTGCCTCTCAGCGACAACAGACCTTCCGATATCGGATTGCACCCTGGCATCTCTCCCTGATTCATTCCACCATCCGAGAAAACATACGATATAACATATATATAAATATATATATATATATATATATATATATATATATATATATATAAATATATATATATATATATATATATAAATATATATATATATATATATATATATATAATATATATATATATATATATATATATATATATATATATATATATATATATATATATATATATATATATATAATATATATATATATATATATATATATATATATATATATATATATATATATATATATAATATATATATATATATATATATATATATATATATATATATATATATATATATATATATATATATATATATATATATATATATATATATATATATTAAGTGCATATTTAACTATGTTAAAATAAAGAACTAAGATCTTCTCAGTAGTTATTCTCTCGTGAGCTCCTTATGATTGGTATCCTCTAATTTCTAATAATATACACTGGTTAAATCTTAGACACATATTTACACGCTGAGTGTAATATAGAATCAAGTTACTCATATTCGAACGAATCAAGAAGAAGGCAGATAATGATTAACATCTATCCGCAACACTTATACTGTTGATCGATCGATTGAGGTAATATCCGCTGTTAAATTTTGTAGTTACGCGTAGATTCCTGTAAGCCATTACATTAAAAGGTGGAATTGATACACATTCAGAAATTCTAGCTCGGTTCGGAGTTGGAGGGTTCGATTCTCACCGTGATCTTGAATACCACTATGAGTATAATGATGCATAATGTACTTATTAGTTTAAAGTCCAATGGCCGTTCAGAACCAGCGCTAGATTGTTGATTAACCAGGTAAAAAGCTCCAGTTGATTGAGCTGTTCGTAACCCTTTGCGAAAGAGAAGTATAAAAACAGGGTCTGAATTATTCAATTTGAATAACCATAATTCAATGCTCTCATTACATAAAAAGAAAACGAATCGCCGTGAGCGAATTGAATATCACCATCTCGTTCTCGTTATGTGAGTCACGTACATTTTTGAATTTTCTAATTAATCTTTTTTCGCGTTTGTGTACCTTGTTATATGCCAACGAATTTCAGGGGAAATGGGACTTTGGAAAATCATTCGACAAACCGTATATTTAAAAACGCAGTCACGTACACGTTGGGCTCGTTACGTGCCAGAAACAACTGTTGTTGAAATTACAATTATAATAACATTTCCACGAAAAGATTTCTTGTCCATTAGACGGTATCAAATCATCAAATAAAGAAGTCTGTGGTGATGCTACGTTTGAAATGGAGGTCTCAAAGTCTTTGAAACTAAAATTGGTTCATATAATTCAAATGAAACTAATTTTCTGAAAGCACGAGCCTTCGTAACATATAGTCAATTAATTCATATAAGTAACAATAGTTCATTCGATATATATATATATATATATATATATATATTTATATAAATATATATATATATATATTTATATTTATATATATATATATATAAATATATATAAATATATATAAATATATATATATATATATATATATATATATATATATATATATAAATTCTTTAATTATTATATTCTTATATGTATATAAATTTTTCAATATCAAGATTTCAATATCCACTGAATCCTTCAATCTATTTGAACATGTGACGTTCCAAAGAGCATTTTGATGTTTTCATGCTAGAATGCGTTATCTGCAGCGATTACTCATTTTTGAGATTTTTGGATAAGGATTCAATTCAGGAAAGTTATATGCCCTTAGTCACTATAATCTTAGCTAAATTCAAGTGAATATTTCTTCCCTGTCAAAAACCCCATATAAATCGAATGCAATTATTGCGAAATTACAGCGATAATTGCATTATAGAAAGCGAAAGATCGATATTTGCAAAGAAGACCGATAACTGCATAGTTCATTATGATTTGATGGCAAGCCAAAAAATGTCAGTTTGACAATTTGACAGTTTATTCGGACAATATTCCTCGGAATTACACTAGTGCATTCAAATGACCGAATAGTTTCGCATCCCAGCATGTTTTCATCGAAAGACTGCCTTCGGTCATTTTCATATTTTGGAGATATATTGCAGTTTTTTGACAACACGCTGTGATACAAAATTATCAGTAATTTTAATGCTCTTGTGCAATTACTAACGAAAACTTCATCGAGTTGATTTGATGCTCTCTCGGATCAAGTTACCTTGGCGAGTGAACATGATCACGTAGACATGGTAATTACTAAATTGAGAAGAAACACTTAGTTCTGATAGTTTCTGATGCTACGATTCAGTATTTAATCCATATTTTTGGAAGTGTATGCCACTCAACATCGCATAAGCTTATGATACGTTACGCATTCATTTTTAACGTTTCAAGAAGACTGCAAGTGCGTCGTAACAATATGTAATGCAATTTTCACAAATAATACATTTTTCTGGGTACAATTTCCCAAGATTGGCAGAGCGACTACGGGAGACTGCTAGATTGCAGCCCATTCAACAACCCCAATGAATTCATAAAATAGGCATACAGAAAATTAATTTTAACTTCTGGCCTACGTGCAACAAAATTTCACTTCAAAACCAGAAAAATTTCTAACGAGCTAGGAGTGCCAAAAACAATTGTTCACACGAATTTTCAAGAGAACAATATGAAGCCCTATCAGATTGTTCAACATCAGATATTAAAAAATACTGATTATGATATCAGGTAGAACCATTGTCACTGTGTAAGGGGTGTTAATTTGTATATGCTTCATTTGTCTGAGCGAAATCAACATTGGATGCAGCAAGTAAAACATCAAGATCGTTGGAGTTTGAATGTATGGCCTAATCGTAGCAGGAAAATTAAATGACCACATTTTTTTGAGGATACACTTGTGAGAGTAATGTTTTAGATTTTTTTCAAAGTTTTTCTTTCACTACTCTTAGACAATGAATCTTTTGAAACAAATCACAAACTGTGGTTTCAGCTTGATATTAGTCAGGCGTATGAAAACACAATCGTCCGTCAGCATTTCGACGAACAATATTGAAATCAGGTTATTGGAAGAGGAAGTGAATTTTCCTGACCGGCAAGTTTACCAGATCTAATTTGTTTAGATTTTCAGCTATGGGTTGGACGGAAAGACCTATTTCAAAGAAACCACCAACATGGGACAATATGATGGCAAAAATACAAAATGCCATAACGCTGAAATTTGAGGAGTGGTTTTTTTCTACCCAAATAGTTTTGTATAAATAATTCGAAAAACATTAAGGACATTTTGAACATTTTTGAGTTATTTGTGGAAAATTTTGAATTGGTTTTACATATCTTGCGCTATTTTTGTTATACTGTTACGGATGTTCCGTTGGCCTTTAAAACCTCATCAGAATTAAACCTGGTTGAAGTGCAAAACAAGGATTGACACACATCTTGTGCTGAGCATGGAGAAAGTTGAATAGTCTTTCAAATTGTCATGTCTACGAGATTTGTTTTCTCGCCAAGGTAAAATAATCGGACTGAGATTCTCAAATTTTAACATTTTCTCCTATATATCGAGACAGCATTATACCCGACGAGTGATCTTGAATATGCAACAGAGAAATTCATTCAACTTATAAATACTTATATTCGTAAATCAACAAGATGTATTAAAATTAAAAATAGCGAGTGCAGACGAGAAACCTGGACTACGAAGTCAATGATGGAATATATCAACCAAAAAAATCTATTGTATCGCTTATGAAAACAAGACCGCAACAATTTCAACATGAAAAATAACTATCTAAGAACCAAATACATAACTAAGACAAAAATAAAGGATGCAAAAGTATTTTAAAAAAGTAGTGAAAAATTAACAAAATGCAGGCAATCGAAACAAAAAACAGTTAAATAATCTTGAAAACGAGAAAGAAGTCGTCATTGATCAAAACATAATTGCTGATATGTTAAACAGCTTTCACGCAAATGTAGGAGAAAACTGAACAGAAAACATTTAAAAAAATCCTAAGTTTTCTCACAGCAACAATTGCTAATGAAATCAAGAAAACCATGAATGTATTGAAAAATGATAAAACACCCGAACACTATGGAATCAGAGCCGAAATTCTAAAGATTATCATTGAAATTATTAGCGAACCTTTAGTGGACACTTTAAACGAGCCAATTGAATCGGGGGTATTTTCCTCAATTCTGAAGAACTCGAAGGTGACTCCAGTGTTCAGGGCAGTGAGGCAAATAATGTCACGAATTATAGGCCCATCTCCGTTCTACCATCAATCTTACTAGATGTAATCTGCTGTCAACATTTCAGTATGGGTTTAGAGATAATAAACCTACTACTGATGCAATTCACTCCCTAGCAAGAGCCATCTGTAAATATCTAGATTCAAGTACGTTTTTTCATGCATCTAAAAAAGACATTCGATACGGTCGACCGCTCTCTACTTTTAGATCCCTAGAAAATATGGGGTGTGAGGTAATGCACACAATTTACTCAAGGGCTAATTGACAAACAGGAAGCAAACAGTAAGAATTGGAAGGCAAGTAAGAGTGCAAAAGTTACAATAGCAGGTGGTGTACAGTACTCAGGGGACAGTACTGGGACCGTTGTTATTCGTGATTCATTTAAATGACCCTTTCATACAAAAAAAAATCTGAAAAATTATAAGTTTCGCGGACGATACGGTGATATTCTATGAAAATGACGACTGGTATAATCTAAAACTAAACATTGAGAAAGTCCTAGAAAAACTCATTGACTGAATCGACAGTAGTTGGCTTTCTATTAATTTCGACAAAACAGTATACTCACTGTTCGGCAGTCTCTCAACATCCTAGCTAGAATTTACTCTGAACATTCAACAAGATCTTTTAATCAAATCAACGAAAAAATCTTGTATTTATATATATATAAATATATATATATATATATATTTATATATATATATATATATATATATATATATATATATATATATATATATATATATATATATATATATATATATATATATATATATATATATATATATATATATATATATATATATATATATATATATATATAGGATACAATATAGTCGAAGAGGCATCATTTTGCAAAATGATAAGCTATAATTAAAAAGTGTTTTCAAAGTTGTAGCTCATCGTACGACTTTTCTAGATATCAAGAATTGTATGTTCCTTCATAACAGTTACTACTAGTTGAATGACGAATTTCAATGCTGTCATTTTTGTTGCGCATTTTATATCTGAATTTTTTTGTGCCTAACTTCCAGGTCATAACTTTGCTGAAATACAGCCGCTGCTTACCCAGAACATGTTTCGTCATGTTTCAAAATTATTGAGATAAAAACTACTCTGATGATTATAAGCATTCAAAAACTTGAAAAGTCAGAAAACCGAGAACTATAATATTTGCTTCATATATTTTTCTGTGACTGTATCTATCTACAGTTGATAATTACATGATATTCAGTTTATTATAAGTAGTCAGGTATTTCAATATAATTTGTTATATATTTCCAAAGACAAATCAATAAAATATCTAATTCAGAGGAAGTTATATATATATATATACTATATATATATATATATATATATATATATATAATATATATATATATATATATATATATATATATATATATTATATATATATATATATATATTATATATATATATATATATATATATAAATATATATATATATATATATATATATTATATATATATATATATATATATATTATATATATATATATATATTATATATATATATATATATATATATATATATATATATATATATATATATATATATATATATATATATATATATATATATATGAATATAGATATATAACGTGGGTGAAAATTTATGTGGTTTTCTTTACTATTCGATAGTAGCACACCTGCGAACAGATATTATACTGAAAAGCTCATAATTAACCTCTGAAAACGGTTACAACTGATAAAGGTCAATTATTGTTGTCTGTTTTGTAGCAAATTTTTCAACAATTTCCAAAGGTAGCAGTACTTTTCTTCTTTCTGAAGCTTATAAAATTGATAAATTACGTGCGGAAACTCAAATTTTGAAAATATTATTTCAAACTTCAAGTGGCTGCTATTTTCACAAAAAGAAAGGTGTAATCGCATCTTGTATTTTATGAAACAATGAATCACACTTAACTGTTAAAATATATTGCTAGTTTGAAGACAAATATCGAGGACATTGTGACTATAGTTATTTCACTAGGGAAATAGATCATGTTACAAATTTTGTAAACCTCTTTAGGGAAGTTGGTAACTTTTAGTAGAATATGAGCGCTGCGGAAACTCTCTTCAGACCTACCAAATTAAGCCAACATTTTAGTCCACACCCGCTAACGCTTTGTGATTCGCTCCGTTTGTTTCCTTCCTCAAGGCAATTTTTCGCTGGTGATATATTTCGGCCAATAATTATCCGCTAAAAGAATGTCCGCTCAATTGTTTCCGAAAATTCGCAGAGGCGGAAAACTTGTGAACTTTCCCAATTAAAAATAATGACCCTAGGGTTATATACCTAGCTAAATAAAGTACAAAAACTTACAGGAGCTATCAGTAATTAAAATAGAAGAGTTCATCGTTTTGAACGATGAACTCGTGATGAATGTTCATTATTATGCGTTCAATAAGAAGAAAATTCTCAAATTACACTCACATTGAATTATTCAAAATCATCGGAATGATATGATTGTTGTTTTCACACAAAAAATATTTATGAACTAATGGTATGAAAGAATTTATCTTCGTCTCAGAGGATGTCAAGTTTCCTTAACGCAGAATTGGAATACATTTGAGGGCAAAACTAAGAAAATTATGAAATTATTCAGATATGTTGGGCGATATGAAATATTTTTTTGTATTTTGTGAAATTATTGAAAATAGTTCAATGTATACATTCAAGCAACTTTTTCCTCTGTCATCAGAAAAATAATAAGGAGTTTAATGGATATTTTGATATAAATTATACAGTTTCGATAGTAATTTTTCCGGAAATAATGGACTATTACTCTTCAAAGAAAGTCAACAGTCAGATTGGTTTTCAAATACATTTCGACCTCCTAGACTACGATTTTTGAGGCTTTGTTGATATATGATATATATATATATATATATATATATATATATATATATATATATATATATATATATATATATATATATATATATATATATATATATATATATATATATATATATATATATATATATATATATATATATATATATATATATACTTTTTATATTTTGAGCGGTAATCATCTCTGAGCAGTTGAATAATAAACAATAATTGAATAATTGGGACTTATCAGAGTAAAAGGTCTATCTTAGTCCTATGTAATATTTATTGACATATGTTCAGCTTTCGCAGCTTCACAGCTACTTCTTCAGAACATCTGAAAAAAAAAAATATATATATATATATATATATATATATATATATATATTCTTACACACAATGTACACAATTCTAAAAGATCGTCTAAAATCAAAAAGAAGACGAGACAAGCTCGCATAAAACAGTTTCCATTCAATTTATCTATATACAACAGGTCATAATCCTAAAAATACTGTTGGAAATCCAATCATCCATAAATTAAATCTGTAAATTTGGTAACCTGTCATCTTACAATTACCGGTTATTAAGATATTAAAAAATTATTTTCAGTTATAATATCACAAGAGCATCGAAAATAATCCATTATACTTCCGAGCCACGAGACGTATTTTGCGAAACACCACGAGAGCCCAGCTCGAGTGGTGTTTTAAGAAAATATGTCGAGTGACGAGGTCAGTATAACGATTATTTTCGATTGCTCGAGTGGTATTCGTTGCGATTATATAACGAATGAAAAATATAAATTTTTTTTTGACAAACGTCGAAACGTTGTCAATACTGAAAACATTCACATTTTGACACGAGGCGAAACACCAAAACGATTATATCACGTCGTCTAGGGTATATTCACATATCAATACGCGGTAGTTATGCAAAATTCACTGATTCTATTCGCTTATTCATACATGAGTTATATAATCAGTAAAATACTAAAATTGAGCGGAAACACGTCATACGTCAAAAATTGAATCTTTGACAGTCAACCTAAAAAACAGGAAATTTCATAATATCAAAGCTTTAACAGTTCAAACATTCTACAGAATAAATACTGTTCTTGAATGATGGTAGAGTTACTGAAATTATATAATGATATACCTGAGATATTTTGGCCTTGCTTCTTTGAATACCTTATTACTAGCACTTATTCTATTATAACAATATTTCTATTATAATTAGAAGATATTCAATAACTCATCTTTGAGTGCACACGGCGATTAACGTTAATTATATATTTTGACGAAATTTTCTCGTTTACGTAATTCGTACTCCATTTAGACCACAAACGGTTATAAAACAAGGTCTCATCATGCACAGATACAGTTCTTTTGATCATTCCGTAATACACGGCTAATTTCTAAATGCAAAGAATGTGTGAAACTTATTTTAAAAAGTTTGATAATAACTTGCTAGTTGAAAAATTACTATTGCACAAACTGATAGGTATAACTTTAAAGCTAGGCTGAATACGTTATCATTCATTATAATCTATTTTACACTAAAGCAAAATATAGTAGGTAAATTAAAGTTAGTGAATGATGAGGGATTATTTTGGAAGATTCATTTGATGGAAGAATTAATGAACTTGGAAATTTGGAATGAAATTTGAGCACCATGATTAATGAGGAAATGAAATACTAATCCAGATTTATAAATGTTTCACATTATTAACATTGAATAGACACCATGCTGTCATTATACGAGGTATTATAAATAGACAAAGAGCAATTTTTGTCATTTTGGAGAGGAAAACTTTTTAATATTTTCAGTTGATTTGTTTACAAAACGACCTCGGAAACGCCTTCGTATGAAGAAAATTCAATAATAGTTAAAAAACTGAATTCTTTTAAAACACCTCTTCTTGTCTTATTTGTATTAAAACATCAATAAGAGTTATTTCAATTTTGAAATATAATGTTTTAAGTTCAGGACTCATATCTATTTTGCTTCCCTTGAAACTATTTCTTACTACGCCACTGTATATATATATATATATATATATATATATATATATATATATATATATATATATATATATATATATATATATACAGGGTTGCGATAAAGTATGGAACCAAGTGAATATCTTTCGAACGAAAAAGACAATATTTATGAAATTTTGCAGGTGAGTCCAATGGCAAAAAATGCATCTGATGTATGATTTTTTGTTGATAATATACTTCCGGTTGTACCGGAAATTGACCCTAAGTCGCTTATTTTAAATGGGATACCCTATATATTATTACATTTTTGGATTCTACTTAAGATTCCAGGCAGATTTTATGCATTATGTCCCATACCTAAGTCTAAGCGTTTTTGACATATTTAGGTTTTCATGTCAAAAATGACGATTGCAAGCCCTAACATAATTATCAGTTGTTCCTATAAGGAAGCCTTTTTTACTTACTTTAGGTTAGATTGCTTGTTGAAAAGGACCGTCTAATAGATTTTTCATAATATTTGGATAACTAGTCATACAGGGTGTGCAAAAAATAAGATCTAAAATGAGATTGAGAAAACTGACAAAAATCAATTCAACTTCTTTTGAGTTTTTTACATTACCGTAAAAAAACGTTCAGATAAACAAATTGATGTTGTGTGTATGCATATGTAGTAAGTAATAAACGAGTACGATCTCAAATACGATCGTGGCTATCCTAGATCTAATTGTTTAACGATTGAATGCAAAATCGCCATATAAAAATATTAAATTGGCAATATTTCGAAAACTTCAAATTTTAGGTGAAGATAACCTCATTCAAAGTTACCTTCTTTTTAAATGCTTAATACAACAAAATAAAGAAAATGGGGGGTTTTCACTTGAAAAAATTGATTTTTGTCAGTTTTCTCAATCTCATTTTAGATCTTATTTTTTGCACACCCTGTATGACTAGTTATCCAAATATTATTCAAAATCTAGTAAAGTGGGTCATTTTCAACAAGGAATCTAACCCAAAGTAAGTGAAGAACGCTTCCTTATAGGAACAATTGATAATTATATTAGGGCTTGCAATCGTCGTTCTTGACATAAAACCCTAAATATGTCAAAAACGCTTAGACTTAGGTATAGGACATGATGCATAGAATCTGCCTAGAATCTTAAGTAGAATCCAATAATGTAATAATAAGTTGGATATGCCATTTAAAATAAGCGACCTAAGGTCTATTTCCAGTACAACCGGAAGTATATTATCAACAAAATATCATACATCAGATGCATTTCGCGCCATTGGACTTACCTGGCCAAATTTGATAAATATTTTCCTTTTCGTTCGAAAGATATTTACTCGGTTCCATACTTTATCGCAACCCTGTATATATATATATATATATATATATATATATATATATATATATATATATATATATATATATATATATATATATATATATATATATATATAGTTATATAACTCTTTCTCAGGTTGGGTGTTTCTATCTTTCTGCTAATTGACTCTCCTAATTATTTTCAATATTCAACCATTTTTTTCTAGTTCGGATCTTTATATATTTTTTATATGGAATAATATATCTGGCATTCAAAATTAAAAATCAAGTCATTAGAATTAACATACATAATTATTATATGTCATACATTTTCTACATGAATTTGATAGATATTAATTAATTATTTTAATATATTCTGGTTTCAAATTGTTTGTACAATATCATGCAAAAATTACATTGCATATTTGAATAAAAAGGCGTAATATATGATACTGACTATTCCGATGATTCTTGAACGATTAGTGGAATTTTTATGTTCTTGTCTATTCTGTTAAAATTCTAATTGATATATTTAATTTTGGAAACCTTTTCGAAAATTAGTGAACAACATAAATTATCAAACATTTTTCATATATAAATTTGATAATAGTCGAAATTTGAATGTTTATAGTCATATGTTATGACAACGCAATGACATTCGTTATTTCATTTTCAAATTTCAATCCATATCATTTAGTCCATTCACCAGCCGTTTTCCCATGGAATTTTGAGAATCAAGGTCGATTTCCTTGAAAATTAGGATTCAGGTAGTATTCATAACCTTCTTCAAAATCTATAATGTGCCGAAGTGTGCTTTTGCCTTAGGGGTGAAAGCTACCCGTTCTAGGGGATGAAAATGATTTTAATCAAAATAACATCAGAAATTGATAAACTGACTAATTCTAAGCAATATTTGTTCAATAAAGTTTTTTTGTAAAGTTAATAATTTTCGAGTTATTTACGATTGAAACTGTGCAAAACACATGTTTTTAAACGGTTTTTGACGAATAACTCAAAAAATTTTCATTTTATCGGAAAAATCATCTGAAACAAAAATGAAGCTAATAATAAAAAAAAGATATTCGTTTTCGAAGAACTTTTGTGAACCCAACAACGTCTGAGTTATTACTCGTTGAAGAATGGTAATTTTTCGGGAAACGCAAAATTGAAAACTTCATACCTTGAATAATATGAAAATAGTGAAATTTTTAGGTAAAACTCAAGAGTCCCTTTTCAAAGTACAGAAAAAAATTAGTTTTTATACAAGACTTTTCATAAGAATTGACTGAATTATAAAAAAAAATTAAGGCACATTTTTTTTATTTCTTTTTTTAATTTGACACTCACTCCCTCGTCATGACCAACCTGAATGAAATTGATCGTAACCGTAACCCTCTTTCAAATATTTGAAATTGAGTGTTATTAATGTGATCCATGTGATTTGTCAAGTTAAGAATGCTTAATTTATAAAAAATTGTTTATTGAATTGAAAATCGCATTTTCGTAATTTTGAAAAAAAATGCATTTTTCTCAAATAAACCATGAACTATTCATGATATGAGAAACAGTTCCTGATGTTAGTTGTAGGGTTTTCCCTACTAAAAATTTTGATCTTTGTATCATAAAAATTGAACGAGATATGTTGGCTCAAAGTTTGCATTCGCGTATTAATTGTGGCTCAGCCAAGCCCTTTGAGGTCAACCGTTTTCAAATGAAACGTTAAAAAAAGTTTTAATCAACGTGGTGCCAAAGACCTTGAAATTTCTCGCAGAATGCTCTTTTTCAAAATATTATAACTGAAAAAATGGGGGCGTAATCGTCCAACCAACTTTTTAAATTTTTAATTTCAGAGCAAAATTCCGCTTCACTGGCATATTCTTCTGGAAGTTTAGACATTGAATATCCAAACAGTGCAAATTTGAAACTATTTTCTCACACCTTCACTAGGTTTGCTTTTTTCAATAAAGGTAAAAAAAATTTATCGACATTTTTGAAAAACGTTCCGACGTAAGAGAAAAGGCGAAGATTTATTATAGTTCTTCAACGCTTGAAGATATTTTAGAAGCCGGAAGATACTGTACCGAAATATTGTTTGGACTTACAAAAGACACTATACCTTAAATACATTGAAACGTGTAACAAACTTGTCTGAATACCTCGAACAAATCAGATATAACTCATTTATTAATTTAACCACTAAAAAAAAAGCTGTTAGATTTTCATCTCTTGTCCTAACAGTTGATGCTATCAATGAGCACATAATATGGCTGAGTAACAAAAATATTAATCATTTTGATTGGTGTTGGATTAAAATTGACGGAATTTTGCATGCAATCTAAAATGAAAATGAACCGGCACCTGAAGAGCTTTTGCAAATAATATTTTGTAATTGCAAAAAGGGATGCGGTTCAGCGTGCGGCTACCGACGAGTAGGCCTCTTTTGCAATGCAATGTGCAGAACCTGCAGCGAAGACACTTGTCTAAACAGGACACCAGTTTTTGACTAAGAGGAAGATGTGGATACGGAGAGCGACGTGGAACGAAAAACTATATTCAATGCAAATACATTTTTATCATTTTCTCACATTATTACTGCAAAAAAACCACAATATTTATATTCTTGGTCACAGAGGTTGGCTTTTATAAGGGTTGTGTTTAAAAAACGACAAGAGTTATATCACTGATGAAATATTCTCGACTCAATATGAATGCACTTTTGAATCATTTCTTATTGTGAAAAAATCGTTGAGATGATTTTTCAATGATTCATATTCTTAGGAGAAGACTTATAAGGGTTGAAGCGTCTCGGAAAATGATAATTTCTTTTCAATAGAGTATAATAATTCAATATGACGAAATTTTCAATTAGTTCAAGTTATAAATACCTTTAAAACTAATTTTAGAAATTACTACCATCAGGGGATGATTTGAAGGAGTTGCATCTGTCTGGTTAATCGTAAACTTGTTTGAGTATATCAATAGATCTACAAACAATTCATTTAAACTTTATTTTAACTAAATACATGCTAAAATCTACGATTTTTCAGTTTTTTGCGATAAGGGGTACTTTTCACCCCTAAAAACTAAAAAGCACATTTCGGCAGAGTATAGATTTTGAAGAAGAGGCTAAGTAGAGTTCAAATTTTTATCAAAATCAGTGTTGATTCTCAAAATTCCACGGTTTTACAGTTTTTTACCGCTGGTGACTGGACTAATTGATTTGTTTGTTATAACATATTTATAATAATATTTATTTGGGTTAATTTACATTTTTTGATTCTATATGTTATTTGTTTCTTTCAAGTCAGTTTCTTCTATTTGATTTTCATTTAAATTTCTATAATATTCACTCTTATTTATTAATATAGTATATTCATTGCCGATTCTTCTTCAGATTTTAGTATATATATATATATATATATATATATATATATATATATATATATATATATATATGTATATGTGTAAAATTTCTTCAATAATTTAAAAAATTATAAACCAACTTTCTGAGGGAGCTGGTTATATTTTGTTTGACAATTTTTTAAATTATTGAAGAATATCTCTTGTGCAATTTATGTAGTATATTAAATTGACCATGATCAACTTGCATCTTCTTCGTAATTTGATTTTGAATATATATTTATATATATATATATATATATATATATATATATATATATATATATATATATATATATATATATATATAAATATATTTATCTATACATCAGATAAATTAGAAAGGCATTTAAGTATAATATATACCAATGAATAACAATCATACTCAAATATATCATTACTTGATTCGTTCTGCAATGAAAACAAAGCTCAGAATACATTTATCATTTCTCATTTTATTCGACCAATTCATCTTCTTGGACTGTTCTTTTCTCAAGTAAAGAACGCCTGAAGAGCTTCCTTCTCGTATTCAGCAATGTCTGAGAAATTCAGAAATAATTTGTAATAACAGTCGGATCATTGAGAAAAATGATGAAGAGTTCAAAATGCTAGTCCCAAATATCCTAGTCAAATTTCAAATGAATATCAGAACTGAAAGATTTCAGATTGGATGTTCAGAAATAAATGGAATCTATGGATATCTATTTGTACCTAATAAAGAAAAATATAAACAAAAGGAGGAGCTATTAGTTTAAACTGAAGAAGATATTAAATTTGATAGCCATCAAATTTCTATTGGACAAATAGGACGATTGAAATAGATGTATATATACTCGATGCTCAAGTAAACTTGTATTTATCGTACACTATGAACAGAAAACGAAATATTCACTGAGAACTTGTCAAACTATTTGGAACGATTTAATTGCTGGAGACACGACTTGATTGGATACAAAAATACTTTGAGATACGTTGACATTGGGTGTTAGTTGTCTTTATCACTTGTTTCGCAATGAAGCTTTAATGGAAAACGAACCATCAACATTGATTATTCACTAGGGTTAAGCAGTTCATTCATCAATAATTTCATGTCGTTCGAAGGAATATAAAATTAAAATAATTCCGAATTATTTGCTTGACAAATTCCATTTTGCCTATAGTCAATTCTTGATGTTTTGTTGTTTTAGACTATGGAAAAGTACATATAATCTGGAAAAACTTAAGATCGCTCAAAAAAGAATGCTCGTGATTATAATAAATTATCTATTGACCTAATTTATAAAACCTCCAAAATTATTAATTTATCTACTCCATTCTTACCATGCCATAAAATAAAATACTGGGGCGAAACTTGAATGAGTAGAGACTTGGGTATTTCAGGCATTTGGTTATATGTTCAAAAAACCCGTCCAAGGTCAAACTTGCCAAAGAATCCATTTTCAGCGGAAAAGAAATAAATTGTAGAGTATCAGGCACAGTCTCAAAATTAGAAATTAAATATGTGAAAAAAAGGTTTCTGTATGAAGTCATATCAGGAAAAGCAATCTTCAGGATCACTTTCAACTTAACATTAACAGGTCTGCCATCTGATACTTCATACAAGGGTATTAATCCCTTTTTCAAAGGCAATAAAAATTACTAAATTCGATGGACGATGAATCAACTCTGTGGTAGTTCATATTTATATTAAAAATTACATTGAAGACTCTCATCCGTTATGAAATAATATATGGAAGGTGTTCATTATTTATACGGACTATATATATAGAGCTTAATTATCTAAATACGAAATTCACTACGAAATATTTCCATTAGGTACATCAAATTTTCAATATTTACTAGCAGATATATTTTTAGTGCGTATACAGCACATTTTCTTATAGGAGTCGTCTTCTGAAGATGAAATGAATTATTCCAATGATGTATTCTCTGAAAATGGGGTTCGTGTTCAACCCCAATTTTCTACGAACTCAGCCATTTCATCGACTCAATCCTCCGCTTTGTCCGATTACCGTAATTTGGAATAACAACTCTTTCCGAATCGGAATATCCCAGTTAATTTCAACCGAATCGGTTGAAACTTCCTATCTGTCAATCGTTTTTTCGATTACATTTAGTGAGTTGGAATAAATATGACATTATTTCTGAGAACCAGCAATTTTCATAGAATATCGACAAAATACTTATTGTGAACCAATTTCTTAAGATAGAGATCAAGAAAAATGAAGGCATATATCATGTTTCATGAAAAACATACAATTAAATTCATGGAATATTTTAAATTAAAAAAAAGTGCTGAGCAATATATTGTAGACATCTACGTAAAAATAATCATATTATTAATTTAACAGTGTTATACATCTTACTTAACGTTTATAATTTCAGAACTATGTTATAAATTCACTTAAATATATAGATTACTATTGAATGGATTTATTTAAAAGCAAATAGAAGAAGTCAACCACAAATAGAGCTAACGTTAATTAGTTTTAACCGTATATATGTTGTCAGTGAATTTAAAGTTATTAGACTTCATAATTATTAAGTTGTTATCAATTTTCTAAAGAATGATGCCTATATCATAAAAAAATTTTCATTCCTTTATCACATATTTCAAAAACTTCCAATCAGATAATCTATTCCTTTAACTTTTTTGTAGGTATCGATAATTATATTAATCCTATTAATACTGACATAGTTTTATATTGTTCACGAATGTTACCAAATCTTTGAAAATAGGTTTTCAAACAAGGTCATTCATACTGAATATTCTTCTGTGTTGTTATATTACTTCGTGTTGAAGTACAATAAGTAAACATATTACTGTAAATTAGTTCTTATTGCTTTTGAAAGTTTCATTCTCTACGGCATAGAAAATAATTTTTCATTTCATATATTTTCAAAAAATGAGTAGGTACCTGAAAAATTAGAAACTAAACAGAAAAAAACTTTTCCTATATGAATGAATGAATACATATTGAGATAAAAATAGAGTGAATTACTATAAATTGGAATCAAATTCATGAATTTCAAAAAACTCATATAGTGAAACAAACTATAGCAGAAGACAGTTATTTTTTAGTCGTGCTTTTCCCGAAAATATTAGGAAATTGTGATGTATAGAAAGTGCTCCGTGAGGTGAGAGTGGTTATAAATCCATTTGAGATCTCCTGAACCACTATTTTAGAGGTGTTCTTGAAGTTTTGGTATTTTTTAACATTGAGCACAGGAGTGTTGGTATGAGCAGAAATTTTTTAACCCATCGGCAAACGATATGGCAATCAATAATAATCAAAATTTGTCCTTCTTTTCATAGTGTGTATTAGAACCGGTCGAAAATTTTAACATAGATTCAGTCGATCCTTTGAGTAATTATATACTTTTCTGTATAACAATTTTTTCTTCTAATTGAGTTAGGGGTTTGAAATTTAGTACGTGTATTCAGTTTATATCAGTGAAGTACCACCCATAGGGGATTTGAGTGTAACGCCTTAATTTTCAGGTTGAAAATGTTTCAATCAGAAGTATGAACACGTGTACGAAAATTTGGTTGACTTTAGAGAGGAGCTATTTGGGGATTCGCACTGTAAGCTTTATTGCAGGTATTGAAGTTTTGTGCATCTCTTCAGCCTCTCCAAATATAACTAGGAAATGAAGTATTTGTATTCTGAAGTATGAGGGGCAAACACATCATTGTGATAGAGCTTTGCTACTCATGCGTTTTTGTTTCGATTAGTAATATCTCTGATTTTCATTTGTCGAAATTATTGGGAGTAATTTCGTCAATGCAACGGAAATGTGTAACTGGGAATTATAAAAAGCGAGCCGATCCAATTTATTTTGTGAAACATTTGCGGTTTATCAATTTTCAATTTCAAAAATTTAAAAATTCGCTGAGGAAATATTTATATCATTATAACCAGTGCATTGTGTAGCATTGGCTGAATTTCGAATCACTTACTATTAGTTGACATACACCCGAGGGGTGAATATCTGCCCCAAATTTTGTACACCTTAGATCATTTTCAAGAAATAAATCCTTATAAATCTTCGTCAGATCTCTTAAATCATCAAGAAATCACCGATAATTCTTCATTAATTTCAAGCCAGTGGCAACATTGCCCGCAGCCTCGGTGGCTGCGGGCAGTGTTGCCAGTATCAATTTGGCAAATAGAAGTATCGAGAGAAGCAAGGCGCATGCGTAATACTTAAATTGCTGATCTAAATCCGTGTGAGTCCCCAATAGATCACCGTAAATTCTCAGTAAATCACCATAAATCCCCAATAAATCACTAAATCCTCGATAAATCACCGTAGATACCCGTAAACTTGTATTAAATCATCGTAATTCATTCATGTTGTACACCATAAATCACCAGATTTTCACCCCTCGCATACGCCTTTCAGCAGTTATATAAATTGAATCAACTATTCCAATCCAGTGAAAATAACAAAATGTCATATTTGCAGCCATAGTCTGATGACATTGTCTGTACTCATTCGATCACAGATAGAGGACAAGCAGCGTCTTACGCGGTGTGGGATCCTGCTTAAAAACACCGCGTATTTCAAAATTTTTTCTATTTTGATGAATAATTTTATGGGTGGAAATTCATGTTGATACTTCAAATGAGAATTTTCAACGATACCTACTCGATTTGAACATTTTCATGGAGATTGTGATCGTTACGGAAGTTTGAATTCAAAAAATCTTTGCGAATACTATAAGAACACTATAATAATTTTTTTCATACAAATCGTTTTAATATTGGAATAAGAAAATATAAACAATATCTTATTATAAAATACTTTCGTTTTTTACTGATACTTTTATTTTAAGTGGGCGTGCTTCTTCAATGGACGTTTATACTACTCAAGCAAAATACCGATCTCAGTTGCTGTCATATATGCTATATGAATAGCAATTCTGTATCCCAGGAAATGAGCACAACAGTAAATAGAAATGAAATTTCTTCTGTTTTTAAATCTATTCTAGAGGTTAATCAGCAAAATGAACCTCAAATGTCAGTACATATTCCAATATAACAAAAATCAATTGAAAAAAACATGTGTCGTGATTCAATATATTCTTCTTCAGCATTCCAACTTTCTTCAGAAAGTTATTCATGAACTAGAATTTCTATTTTTTTTTCCTTTATAGTTAACTGCAACCGATCATGGATTTCGAATGAAAACCTATAATTAAGTAGTATATTCCTAACTGATGTAATGTTTTATTTTTCTATGGAATGCTTTCTTATCTCTTCCATCAAATAGGTTACAGTGAGTCAATTCCCATTTCATCATTCATTAAAAGAAGAAAAATACAACACTTGTGAAATGAGTGGTGAGAAAAAACAAGTAGGTACGTGTTTTCTTCGAACAAGTTGAACCAGAAAGAATAAAATTTTATTTATTTTCTTGAATCAAAAACTTTCATTCATATCACTTTAGAAATTAATACACTAATTATAATTGAACATCTTCAGACAAAAAATTATATTGACATTATGACTCTAGAGAACAAAAATGATTTCTTAATGAAAACTCATATACCAGGACAATTCAGCCAGATATAGGATATGAAAACACCTATTATTTTCAAGAATGCACGAGCAGCACTAATGCCGATTACAGATTATATTAACTTTAATATATTATATTATGGTGACGTATGAGGAACAGCCTTGAAACCCCCAAGACTCAATCTGTAGGCGATTTGGCGGTGAGCAAAATTTCAAAAGCTTCGAAAAAGCAATGAATCTACACATCAATAGCTTAAAAACATGTTCAAACCCATTCACTGTGTTTGGAAGAGGTTGTTCGAATATGTTGTTTACAATTATCATATCCATATATTTTAATACAGGTTGACAATTGATTATAAAATTAATATATATATATATATATATATATATATATATATATATATATATATATATATATATATATATATATATATATATATATATATATAACTTGAGGGTATTGTCGACTCAGTTAAGCATTAAAACACACTGTAGAACTCTTGTTTCTCGGCCGAGCTTTCGCAATTACTTTATTGCATCCTCAGGGCTACTACAAATACAAAAAGTGTCACAAAGAACAATTCAAAAGAAGGCAAACAATAGTATTACCGAAGTTGAGGTTATAGTAAAAAAACATGAACATCTACAACAGAACAGTGCAACAATAGTAAGCTGTAAAGGAGATAAGCATTGCACAATTTGAAACAGCAAACACGTGAGATTTCCAAAATATTTTTTTTTCTTCAGTCAGCAACAAGTTATTCACAACACAATATATTACTCGTTATGTCATTGTCAATATTCTTATCTATTATTATATGAATAGAAATGTCTACAGCAACATCTCTATTCATCCAGCTGCTCATCATACCCAATCCTATCCTTAATTTTCGTAAGCAGATATGAATAAATATTACTCAGTTTTTTTGTATCGCTTTTCTTGTTAATGGTGGCGTCATATTTTTTTTTTGGATCATCTCATGTATGATTCTTTTATGGTAGTTTGATAACTTTTTCAAAATTTCAACATTTTCGAAATCTATCTTGTGATCCATATCATGTGCATGTACTGCAAGTGCACACCTTTCCTCATACCTCGTGATATCACTCTTGTGAATGGCCAGTCGGCTCTTCAGCCATTGTGAAGTATGACCAATATAATTTTGTCCACAGTCTTAGCATCTTAGTTGGTAAATTACGTCACTAAGTAATCTCACAGGGATCTCATCCTTAAGTCTGGAGTACAGTGAAGCAACAGTCTTAGGATTACAAGTTGATATTTTCACTTCATCTTCTCTTAATATGTTTTTTAGTTTAGGTGTTATTTTGTCTAAGTGTAACAGGAATCCATAAAAGCAACGCTGTCCCTGAATCTGCTTTTTCGACTATGATGTCAGTACAGGTGGAGGTGAAATATTATCATTATTAGTTGAAGAGAACAGCAATTTATTCATCATCGATGGAGGATATGAGTTTTCAATCAACATTTTATTTAATTCATCTAAACTTCCCTTCAAGTATTGCTGATAGCATATTTTTCATAATCTATTACTCACACTCTTGATAAAATTAACTTTCATGTTTATTGGATAACTAGAAAAGTAGTTGATAAATTTGTCTGAACAGATCGGTTTTCTATACCAATTAATCTTGACAGTTTGATTACATCTGTATAATTTACAATCAAGAAAAGGTACAGAACAATTGATATCTTCAGTTTCAATTGTGAACTAGATACTATCATTATGGCCATTGAAACAATTCAAAAGTTCATATTTACTTGATGTTGGTGTAGCCAAAACTATATCATCCTCAAATTTTTTGATGAATGGTAAACTAAACGTTAATTGTAGAATACAAACATCTAGTAGGTTGTCCATAACGTATTGGGCTAATATCGGACTGAGTTTTGATCCCATGGCACAACCAAATACTTGTAAATAAAATTTTCCTTTAAACGTACAATAATTGTTATCCAGGATAAAGTCAACCAATTGCAGAAAAAGATCTTTGTCTACACCTGTGTTTTTTTCTATTTTATTTCATTGCATATGGAGGACGTGGATTATTTGATCCTTCTTAACATCCAAAGATGCCAACTCATGATCTACCGGTAATGAGAAGTTGTTAATGTTTTCAGCCTCAGAGACAGCGTTGTTTTTATGGATCCCTGCCACATTTAGACAAATTAACACCTGAACTAAAAAACATATTTAGAGAAGATGAAGTAAAAATATCAACTTGTAATCCTAAGACTGTTGCTTCACTGTACTCCAGACTTAAGGATGAGATCCCTGTGAGATTACTTAGTGACGTAATTTACCAACTAAGATGCTAAGACTGTGGACAAAATTATATTGGTCATACTTCTCAATGGCTGAAGAGCAGACTGGCCATTCACAAGAGTGATTTCACGAGGTATAAGGAAAGGTGTGCACTTGCAGTACATGCATATGATATGGATGACAAGATAGATTTCGAAAATGTTGAAATTTAAGAAAATTTATCAAACTACCATAAAAGAATCATACATGAGATGATCCAAGTAAAAAAATGTGAAGCCACCATTAACAAGAAAACCGATACAAAAAAACTGAGTAATATATATTCATATCTTCTTACGAAAATTAAGGATATGATTGGGTATGATGGGCACCTGGATAAATAGAGATGTTGCTGAGGACATATCTATTCATAGAATAATAGATAAGAATATTGACAATGACATAACGAGTAATATATTGTGTTGTGAATGACTTGTTGCTGACTGAAGAACAAAAAAAAAATATTTTGAAAACCTCATGTGTTTGCTGTTTCAAATTGTGCGATGCTTATTTCCTGTAGGTACTGCTTACTATTTTTGCAGTGTTCTGTTGTAGATGTTCATGTTTTTTTACTATAACGTCAACTTCGGTAATACTATTGTTTTCCCTTTTTCGAATTGTTCTTTGTGATACTTTTTGTATTTGTAGAAGCCCTGAGGATGCAATAAAGTAATTGCGAAAGCTCGGCTGAGAAACAAGAGTACTACTGTGTGTCTTGATGCTCAATTGAGTCGAGAATACTCTTAGCTTATAGAATTGTTATATCACGACTCTGACAAGTAATCTATATATATATATATATATATATATATATATATATATATATATATTATATATATATATATATATATATATATATATATATTATATATATATATATATATATATATATATATATATATATATATATATATATATTATATATATATATATATATATATATATATATATATATATATATATATATATATATATATATATATATATATATATATATATATATATATATAATTAATTAAAATTGAAAATTCTTATTTGATGTATCAACATGAATTTGCACCCATAAGACCATTCATCAAAAGAGAAAATTTTTCAGAGTACGTGGTGTTTTCAAGCAGTAGCCCATACCTCGTAGGACGCTGCTTGTCCCCTATCTGTGATCGAATGAGTACAGACAATGTCATCAGACTATGGCTGCAAATATGACATTTTGTTATTTTCACTCGATTGGAACAGTTGATTCAATTTATATCACTGTTATGTGTGTCAACTAATAGTAATTCATTCGAAATTCAGAAATTGCTACACAATGAGCATTAACTGGTTATACTGATATAAATATTTCTTTTACGAAATATGAAATTCTTTAAATTGAAAATTGATAAATTGCATATGTTTTACAAAATAAATTGAATAGGCTAGCTTTTTAGAATTCCCACTTACAAAGTTTCGTTGCATTCATGAAATTTCTTCCAATAATTTCGACAAATGAAAATCACAGATATTACTAATCGAAACAAAAACGCATGACTAGCAAAGCTCTATCACAATGACGTGTTTGCCCCTCATACTTCAGATACAAATATTTCATTTCCCAGTTATATTTGGAGAGGCTGAAGAGAGGCACAAATCTTCAATACCTGCAATAAAGTATTCAGTTCGAATCTCCCAAATAGCACCTTTTTAAATTCAACTAAATTTACGTACACATTTTCATACTTCTGATTGAATGGCAGTGGCGGTGAAGACGCGTAAAAAATGCTTGAAAATCACCGAATAAAATTACAACCTGAAAATTATGCGGTACACTGAAATTCCCTACGGTTACTTCACTATTATCAACTGAATACACGTACTAAATTTCAAACCTCTCAGATCAGAAGAAAGAACCGTTATATGAAAAATTATATAATCACTCAAAGGATCGACTGAATCTATGTAAAAATTTTCGACCGCTTCTTATACACTCTATAAAAAGAAGGACAAATTTTGATAATGAAGTTCTTGATTGATTTCCATATCGTTTGCGAATAAGTTGAAAAATTTCTGCTCATATACTGCTCCACCACTCTCCATTGCTCAATGTTGAAAAAAGCCAACACATCAAGAACACCTCTAATGTATAACCACTCTCACTTCACGGAGCACTTTCCATACTTCACAATTTCCTATTATTTTCGGGAAAAGCACGACTGAAAAATAACTTTCCTTTGCTGGAGTTCGTTTCACTAAATGAGTTTTTTGAAATTCATGAATTTGATTGCAATTGTATTTCACTCTATTTTTATGTCACTATGTATTCATTTATTCATATAGGGAAAGTTTTTCTGTTTATTTTCTAATTTTTCAAGTACCTAATCATTTTTTGAGAACATATGAAATGAATTATGTCCTATACCCTAGAGAATGAAACTTTCAAAACCAATAACAACTAATTCAAAGTAATATGTTTACTTATTGTACTTCAACACGATGTATTATAACAACACAGAAGAAAATTCAGTATAAATGACCTTGTTTGAAAACATATTTTCGAAGATTTGAAAACATTCGTGAACAATATAAAACTATGTCAGTATTAAAAAGATTTATTAACTGAAGTAGAATTATGAATCGTATATTATCAATGAAAATATTTACAATACCTACAAGAAAATTGAAGGAAGAGATAATCTGATTGAAAGTTTTTGAAATATGTGATGAAGGAATGAAATTTATTTATGATATAGGCATTATTCTTCAGAACATTGACACCTCGTCACAACTTAACAATTATTAAGTCTAATAACTTTGAATTCAATGACAACATATGTACGGTTGAAAACAATTAACGTTAGCTCTATTATATATATATATATATATATATATATATATATATATATATATATATATATATATATATATATATTAAATATTATATATAATATATTTATAATACGATCATTTTTACGTTGGTATATACAAAATATTTCTCTCGAGTTTTCTCTAGTGAGTCTACACATCAAAAAAACCCGTTCACTTAGTTTGTAAGAGGTTGTTGGAATATGTGGTTTACAATTATCATATCCACATATTTTAATAGCGGTTGACAATTGATCATACAATTACATGTTCATATATATATATATATATATATATTTTTATTTATATATATATATTTATATATATATATATATATATATATATATTATATATAAATATAAATATATACATATATATATATATATATATATATATATATATATATATATATATATATATATATATAAATATATATATATATATAAATATATAAATATATATATATATATATATATATATAAATATATATATATATATATATATATATATATATATATATAAATATATATATATATATAAATATTTATGAATATTTATATATATATATAAATATATATATATATATATATATATATATATATATATATATTATATATATATAATATATATATATATATATATATAAATATATATATATATATATATATATAAATACATATATATATATATATATATATATATATATATATATATATATATCTTATGAAATATAATACTGAAAGCTGATAATTGTTTTTTATAAAAATTCAATTAATAACTTGTCGTTCCTGGGAAGCTATCTATAATAATTTAATAATCTTCACAAAAGTCAGCGGTAGAAGTCCCTGATGAAATCAATTGCAAACACCTTCTGAATAACGTCATACTGTAATCGCTGACTTGGAAACTCGGAGCAAAAATGTTATGAAATTTTTTCCTAATGGTTTCTCCCCAGAGAAAAATAACGTACGAATGTTTCTGCAGGAGTATATATTCTATTTGCAGATGAACTTTAGGCAAAGGTTGCTACGATTGTTAACATTTTCTGGACATATCCAATAGGTCTCTTGACGATAGACTTCCCTTTCCTGCACATAAAATGAAATAAATATTTGTGAATTCGTAAAATGGTTTTCTGTATATCACCAAATGAAAATTTGTCTTTTCGTTTTATTTATATGATGATGATAGATGACACATAATTTCTTATTACGAAAATTGGGATAATTCAATACATCATGATGAGTCTCTGAGATCTGCTCTGAAAAATATAAGATATGCAGAATATAACAGCAGAAATCAAAACTTTTTTACGCCAAAATTTGAGTTCAGAAATGTACAGTAGGTACTACCCTGGAGCTAGACTGAGAAATGAAGCATTTCCAAAATTCCTACTTTAAATGAAATTATAGCGATTCATATGTCGTTTTCTTTTTATAATATGGACAAATGATTGTTGTTTGTCAAACTCGTTATTTTTTTTCCTACACTCAAAATGCGTCAGAATTTCTTCACGTTGGAAAACCGTTGAAATTTTGAATGCTTAAAAGAACAAACGCATAAATTCACTTCATATTTTGGAATAGGACACTTTCGAGTTCAGTTTACTCGAGAAGATATTGCTTTTGTTTCTCAACTAGCCTATTCATTTCACTTTAAATTTTGGTCTAGACGCTCTAGAGGTATTCTTTTAGTTTTACTGATGATGAAGTCTATGTACTGTTGCTGTGACACTCTACTGATAAATTGTCGTTGATATCGTTTTCCAAACTGAAAGAAAATAAGATTTTCAGATTTGAGACAATAACACATTGGTTTCATACCATTAGATGTGTGTCAATTCATTTTGAACGATATCGATGAAAGTATCACCAGATCGTACTTTTGCAGAATATGGGTAAAAGTGTTTTCGAACTCTAGGTCGGAAAGAAGCAAGTCTAGGTCTGTAAGTCCTACTACTGACTATTAACTTTTTTTGAATAATGGAATGGCAGGAATAAAATTTTAAATATCTGGAGGATCAAGTCATTCAGTAAAACATTCCAATATTATAGGTTTTTCAATATAGTGTAATGTTAAGTCTGAGAAATTCATATTTTTATGTTCTTCGGTATCGAAGGTAAATTGTATATTTCCGTGGTGACTATTATATTATCCAAAACGTAATTGATTTTGTCTTTAGGGACTGCATTTATACAACCATCCATGAACCTGTAGAAAAATGTGTAATTGCATTGTAAATTTTTTGCTACTGTCTCCTCGAGTTCTTCCATGACCAACTTCGATTTGTTTGAATGATCTGTTATCAAATATGAAACATTCGACTTCAAAGTTTTGTTTCAATTTTAAATTCATCCTGTAGTATGTCGGTATGTATTTTCATTAGGCACAATAGACCTCTAGGTTGCGGTGCAGTGTAACTTCATATTAAATAATGGTCCTTCATTTCATTCTACATTTTTTGATGATTTTTGAGGTTGATGCTATGAGGACGCTTTTATTTAATGGAATAACATCGAAGGACATGAAGTATGTGATATGTTGAGGATATATTTCAAAATTTTCATCTAAAATTTTGGTTAAAATATATCTATATAATTGTTATAATTAATGAAACAGACTTTTTTGAAATTTTTTATAAATTTTGAATTAGGCAATGAAATTTGACCACCATACTACTCCATAAAAAGGGAGACAAAACGAACTTGGAAAATTACCGCCCAATAACTCTCATCAGTCATCCACACAAACTGGTCACCAGGGCCATATCATCAAGGCTCGAAAATAAACTCGAGTATTACCAAGAGAACAAGCAGGTTTCAGACCGGGCTTTGGGACAAATGATCACCTACAGAGCATTAAGACCCTCATTAAGAAAACCATAGAATACAACAGACCACTAGTTCTCCTATTTGTAGACTCTCACAAAGCTTTTGACACCATTGAGATGAAAGCTATACTAAACGCCCTGAAAGAATGTCGAGTAGATTATAGATATTCAAAACTCATCTATAATATATACAGAAATGCTACTATGTCAGTTAGACTGCATAAAACTAGCAACCCCATTGAAATCGGAAGAGGTGTGAGACAAGGAGATACCATGTCTCCTAAATTATTTATTACCGTTCTAGAACATGCCATAGGACACAAAGGGAATAAACATAGATGGTCGGAACCTTAGCCACCTCCGCTTCGCGGATGACATAGTCCTAACAACTGACGACTTGGGAGAGGCGAGACAAACGCTCTACGAATTGGAGGAGGCATGCTCCGGGGTCGGTCTGAAAATGAACTTCTCCAAAACGAAGATCATGACAAATCTCGTCATGAGCGAAAGTATAAACATCGATAACACCGAGATCGAATGGGTCGAAAAATATATGTACCTGGGCCACGAGGTAAGAATATCTAGAGATAATCAAACATGCGAGCTGCACAAAAGAATCGGCCTAGGATGGGCGGCCTATGGAAAGTTAAAACATGTCAAGAGCGAACTCCCCATCCGCCAGAAAAGAAAAATGTTCGACCAATGCGTTCTGCCAGTGCTCACATATGGCGCAGAAACACTCACCTTAACGATGACATCCGCGAAAAAACTCAAAATAGCACAACGCAAGATGGAAAGGTCAATGATTGGATTGAGTTTGAGAGACCACGTCACAAACCAGGACCTGCGGCGAAGAACCGGCGTGAAAGACATCGTCGAGCAAATAACCACATTAAAGTGGAATAGGGCGGGACACGTGACCAGAATGGGCGACGATAGGTAGAAAAAGAGGTTGTTGGAATGGAGGCCTCGCACCGATGAGCGAAACAGAGGAAGACCACCTACACGTTGCACCGATGACCTGAAAAGAATCGCAAATAATTGGATCCAGACAGGCCAAGACAGAAATGGGTGGAGGGCCATGAGGGAGGCCTATGTCCAGCAGTGGACTTTTTAGGGACTAGTTGATGATGATGAATGAAATTTGGCAATCTGATCAAAATTGTGTCATATCCAATCTTTGGAAACGATAGTGACAGGAAGACGCATGAGCATACAATTCACCAAACGATAAAATGAGTTAAACTCAATAATGAACAACGTACCCAAAAGTTAACCTTCAATTGTGTATTGAAAAGTGAATTGAACTGAAAAGAAAATGGTTTTCAAATGACAGTTGCATTCATAACCCTCCTTCAAATTATGAACAGAGTTGAATATTTGAACGTGAATTGAGTTGATTTGAGTAAAGTGCGTTTTGGCTTACCGTTAATTTCTTTATGTATAGAGTTCCTGTTCTTTCATGGTTCTTGAGATTTTTCGCATCTTCACATCTCCTCAATGTTAATTTGTACCTGAATCGAGTGGTTGGTACGGCAGTATGTTTCGATTGTTTCAACTCCTTTGCTGAACTGCCACTATTTTTGAAGTGATCATGGAGCCATCTTTTTATGATATATGAGATGTCCAAAAAGTTTATTTAATTTTGAGTTTGTATTTCGATGGTGAATTTTAATTTTTCATGAAATGAATGTATTTAGTAATTATTGTATATGTCCAATTTTCAGCACAGCAATCATCGAAAATTTTTTGAAAAACTGGTTTGTTTTCCAAATATTCCAGCACACTCTGCTCAAATTTTTCTGAAACTGAATAAGCAACACTTGATGATGTAGGTGATCCCATTGCTGTTTCATAAAGTTGTGAATAAAACAAACCATTGAAAGAGAAATATGTCCAAATGAGACAAAATTCGACGGTTTCCTTGAATTCCACATTTTGTAAATGTGCAGTGGAAAATAAAACCAAAACACACACTATATATAAAATCGAATATGAAGGCTGTAACACTTTTTATTTTGGGAATACAAAATAATATTTATATAAACATAAGTATTCAATTAGATGAATAAAAAGTCCACGGCACTGGCAAAGCATACAATTGAAAAAATTTATCAATTTGATTTCAATAATCCAGTAATAATCACAGAAGGGAAAAATCATTACAAGAGAAATATTTTAGAAATGATTAATATCCCAAACAAGGAATCAACGCTTTTAACTCTAAAAAAAAACATCTATGGTTTTGGTAGAATATATTATAGTTAATATTTTGCGTGAAATATAAGGAAGAAAATCTGCTATGATAACACTCCATAACTGATAATGGAAGATTCGAATATATCCAGACACCAAGACTAAATAATGAAGTGTACTGTTTTATTCAACATAAAAACGTAATGTTATTAATTTGTATTGTTCACTGAAGATGGCATTATAAGCCGAAACGCGTATAAACAAAACCGTGTTTTTCAAAAAATTCATCTAAAACCAGTATACATTCATTCCAATGTATATTTATATATATATATATATATATATATATATATATATATATATATATATATATATATATATATATATATATATATATATATATTATATTATTATATATATATAAATATATATATATATATATATATATATATATATATATATATATATATATATATATATATATATATATATTATATATATATATATATATATATATATATATATATATATATATATATATATATTATAAGTATATAAATACATATATAAATATTTATTAAAATCTTTCAAATCAAAAAAACTCGAATTCATACAACATGCAGTATTCCCATTTTCTTCTTAACGGTATTACTTTTTGTTCGAAACTTTTTTTACCATCAATTATGAATGCAGGAAAATGGCAAAATTGCCTATAATAATGAATACTTCAGAGGCTTCTGGGTGGCGTACATGAAATGTGCGTTTGAGTTATCAAAGAAGTTGAGAAAACAGTGAAAATATTTTGATGTATTCAAATTGAATATTCAAATTATATCATGAAGTTGGATAATTTCTTTCCGAGAAGAAGCCACTTTAAAATCCTATCAACTTCGTTCAGCACGAAAGCTCATTAGGGAGCAGTAATTGTGTTGAAACTGTTAATGAAGTTGTATCTTTCATTATTCATTAGCATTTTCTAACTAATTTACACTGCAGTGAAAAATATCAATGCGAATGAGAGAAGATTTTAGCATTCGTTTGTATTTATTCTATGGTGAAGAAAGAATACTTTAGATTTATTTGATATTCTATAGAAATTAATGGTTAATATATTTATGGGTATGTAATCATTTTAATAAGCAAACATTGTTGCAAAACAACTTTCGAGATACATCATTCAATATTTATCATTTAATAGGTGAAATGTTAATGTTAATATTAAGCTATAATTTTTTTAAATTTACTTAATGCGTAGGATGCATAGGATGTGGGCATTACCACAGCTTTTGCAGATTGATTGAGAGGGCTAAAATTTAGGTTTTAAGTTCAAGCAATATCCTTTTGAAATTTCACTTACATTCACAGTCCCTTTTGAATTGAATTAGGAGATTAATAATTTTCATGTTAGTAAATTAATGATGAGCGAAACATACGGCCGTATTAACGAATCTCTGCTGCTCACGCATCTTTTCCTGCTTCATGTCAGAGACAAGCTTTCTGTTTTTTATACAATGCTTCAAAGAAATTCATGAATTATTTTGTGTACTCATAAAAATATAGTTTTTCTTTAGTTATTTCTTCATATTATATCCATTTCGATTGAACTATTACCAAAAATCAACTGATGGTGCAGATTATTAATTTCATACTTCTTATTTTCTCTGCAACAACTTAGGTTGCTTCAATAGTATCTACATTTCACTACATTCAAATATGCAAGCGCAACCAATAGATTGTTCTCGAATTTCAGAACAAAACAATGAAGCAAAAATATGATATTTTATTTGGTTGGATTCTAATAGCATATTAAAATAATATATAGGTAGGTATTATGAAATTATCGTGACCCATAATCAAAATAATATTCCTGAAACTATAACTTTTGAAAAGCAGATATTTATTTCATATGAATCTACTGGTGTATTTATCTTCTACGGAAAACTCAATGTTCTCTTTTACCAACCAATTAGACACAAATTTCAAAAAACCTTTCAATATAAATTTGATAACAATAGTGAAGTACTTTTAATCTTAAGAAATCAATTTTATCACTTATAATTGCAAGACTAAGACATTGTTTAATTACATAAGATAAAGCAAATACGGTTGATATCCAACAATCACATTCCTTCGTATCATATGTTCACATTTCGCAAAAAAATTCAAGAAGGAAAGAAGTAATCTCATCAACAGATTCATTATAAATTAACGAAATTTCTATAAGATTCGTAAAGCTTTTACTACCAGTTATTCAAAATTGAGCTAAACTGCCGACAGCATGTTTATATAATCGCACGTACTATGTATGTTGTGTCAGATGTTCGGCGCAACGTCAGAAATTGTTGGAGTAAAAAAAGGTTCAACCAGCAAAGATATCAGATATAGTTATTGTAATAATTGTCTGATTCTTCATATTTTTGACTGTAAGGGAAACTTTTCATCACAATTAGGCCTAATTTTCCCTCTACACAAATAAACCTCTAATTTCTGATTATTACATATATTTTTTAGAGTTGTCTTCATCAGGATCAATATAATTCACTACAAAAAGATTTCATTTAGAGATTCCAACTGAAAATTCAAATTGCTTTTTTCCTGAGAAATTATATATTCAGAAGCACTTTGACTGAAATAGTATCAATGAAGTGATTCAATAAATTTTGTAGTTATTGATAGATAAATCATACAGATCAATACACTGAGTCAAACATTTTATTGTATTTTTATGCCCTTTTTCCTCATGATAATTAGTTCAAGGTTCATTATTTTTATTTGTCTTATACGCGTCTATGGTTGAAGAATAAAGTGCCAATATTGTTGATGGTGTCGTGCACAGGTAAATTGTTTGGCATTGAAAACATTAGGAATACTTTTGTATCTTCATAAAGTTCATTTATTTCCTAGATATTGCTTTCACGCAGAAGAGTATCAGCAAATCTTTTCGTTTTCACATCGATATAATATTTGTGGGTTCTGTAATTTTTGCATTCAGTTATCAACAATTGGTACATCATAGAAAATGAACTATCCAATATTCACAGTTAATGATACTCTCCTCTTCTAGGTGACTTTTGCCGAGTAGAGGAATTGTTATTACAGTAATTTCATTCTTACACCACTAGCGAAAAAGATATTGAGACACCCCAATAGGTATTATGTCTATAAAATAGCGCGTTATGGAGCATTAAAACAGGTAGGTGTTATAATTCTTATACAGCTCTTGGGAATTTATTTCTCAGAAATAATTTCGTCTGAATATGCCACGTTATTTTGCTAAAAAATTTCTAAACAGAAGCAACAATTTGAAAAACTGCTCGGCACTGATTCTCCGTTATCGCAGCCATTTTTAGTCAAATATTTTGTTTTAACTGATCAAGAGAGGCAGTATTGCTGCTGCACAACTTTGATTTAAGGTAATCCCTCAGGAAAAAAAGCCATTCATATCAAATCAGGACTACGGGGAGGCGAGTTTAAGTCACGTCGTCGAAATATCAAATTTTCAGTCAAAAGTTTACGAACAACCACTATAGACGGTAGACGTGTGAGATGTTGCCCCATCTTGCTGGAACCACGTGTTTCGATTAAAACTGACGAAATTCTGCAAATCTGAATTGGAATTAATAATTACTGATATTCTGAAGTTGAAGTAGCATCAAATTAGAGAACATAAGGTTATTTCTTCTCTTAAATCAAAGAAATATTCCACAACACGTTTTTTAGACTCTTATTACTGGCAAATTTTTGATACTGTTATAATTCTCTATCAGTAATATCCTGTTAATAAACATTTCATTAGACCTTCAACGAAGTGTTATTCTTCACTTTACTCACACCTTTCTTTCATTCACAAATATATGAATTGTATTATCGGTTCAGTTCCCTCTGGAAGCGAAACATTCAGAGGATTTTATTGAAGCGAAACATTCAAAGGATTTTAGGTGTTACACATTTGAAAATATCCATGTGTATTTGTTGAAATAATTAAGTTTTCTCAGTGTAGTTTATTATGTTTGTTTCGCAGAATTCTCAACTATGCTGTCATTTTATGTTAGAATGTATAATATTCTTTGGGGATATTGTAGTAAGAATAGATAATACACTAACCAACCATTCTGCCAAATCATTAATCAGTCGTCTAAAAAGTTCAAGTCGAATTATTTACGACACCACAGCAAGTGTTTGAGTTCAGAATGCCGCACGAAGATAAAACTTGGATAGAGTTGGCGCGAATGTTCCGAGATGCAGAAGTTTGTTGTTCCCAATTACACGCCGTCGGCTCCAATTATTTCTTTGACAGTTGTGGGAAACTTCGATGTTCCCTATTTATCGCGTAGAGTATCGAACTATCGCACAAACTACTCTCATTAAGAAATTAACTGTAACTCGAAATTACTTAAAAGCTAAACATATCCCTAACTTTATATATGCGGCAAACATAGATACACGATGCGAACTTTTGGAGAGTCTTTGACAATGTTCCTTCAATGTGAGTCGGTTATCGAGAAATACTGTTGCCATTTGATATATTATATATATATATATATATATATATATATATATATATATATATATATATATATATATATATATATTTATATATATATATATATATATATATATATATATATATATATATATATATATATATATATATATATATATATATATATATATATATATATATATATATATATATATATATATATAAATATATATATATATATATATATATATATATATATATATATATATATATATGTATATATATATATATATATATATATATATATATATATATATATATATATATATATATATATATATATATATATATATATATATATACACATATATACACATATATACACATATATCCACATATATCCACAATAGGTAGTAGCCGGATTCTCTATGTACACATTTGATTTCACATAGACCCAAATATAATAATCTAGAGGTGTGATATTACATGATTTATGTGGCCAATTCACAGTTCCAAAGGTTAGCAAGAGCCTATTGACTGAAACGATGACGATTCGGAAGGTCAGTGAACTTCAGTTCTTGCACTAATTGAATTTTATGAGCTTTTAACCCCTTCACATCCAGCTGCATTTTAAAAAGACTCCCTGACATACCAGACAAAAAATAATTTAAAAATTGTGAATTATGATTACATAATGGCTCACATCTTCAACCAGAGTTAAACTATTTTATAAAACTCAAAACCAAAATGGCGGCATGCATTTAGATTTTAGGCTTATACCAGTTTATCTACCATTTGGATAATAGTGTCATACCATAATATCCGCATTTGGATAATAGTGCTATACCGTAATATCCACATTTGGATATACATTTAAAATTAATTTAACGATATATCTTTCGAAAGTAAGTACTTTATTCACATAAAAAAATATTTGTAACATTGATGAACTGTATTAATAATAATATTTATTTGTGGTATTCTTGGAAGTGTTCCACACAACATAGCCCTGGCTTATCTGGACACTCGATTCAAATATTCCTTGTGAGTTTTCTTTGCTTATGTCTTCGGCAAATAACCAAATTTTTTCGCAATGCCCGCTTTTTTTCATTTTCTTTCGGCAAATTAACCATAACATGTTCTTTTCCTTTTGAAGTCGAAGGACGATTATCCCTTGAAGAAGAATCCGTCATGTTGCGATAACCTGCACTATATTTATGCAAAATACCATTACAACACAATTTCATGTAATCATACATTGAAATTTGAAAGTCGTTTTTTGCATCATAATATAAAACCTTTGAGTTTGGAAACATCTGCAACATTAGTTGAAAGCGCACTTTTGTAAACCAAGTGTAGCTTTTTCGTAAAGAATTATATGGTTCCAAATCTTGATCAACGGCGTCAACAGAACCCATATTCTGATTATAAAATTCAATATGGGCAGGTTCTTTAAACTGAACTTGCCGCCTACCATGTAACGAGATTTTTCGCAAAACCCTGCAGTATGCTTATTTGTCAACAAGTATACATCCTTCTGGTTTTTATATCTAACAAGCAGTTGCATATCTTTTCGCACAAAGCATGATTGGTACATTTCTAATGGAAATCTAGTTAACTGAGCAGGAACTCCACGATTGCTTCTTATAATTCCAGTCAAATAGGTTCCTTGAGTCAGTGGAAATTGCGAAAGCCGCACGGAAGTATACCAATTGTCCCAAATTATTTCTCTGCCACTATTCTACAGTTTTGGCTAAATGCACGACAATTATTTCGGTTATCGAAACGTTTTCTGTGCCTTGAATATGAGATACATCGAAATTGTCTTTTTCTATGTACGAACAGAAGTTCCAAGTATATCCTCGCAAATTTGGAGCGCTTGGGCACATTGCAAAAAGTTTTATGCCAAATCTACTTCTTTTTGTTTTAATAAATTGGCGAAAGTGCAATCTGCCTTTGTAAAACATTAAATGTTCATCGATAGCAAACACTGGTCCTGGGTCAACTAACGCCATGCAGTTCTCTTTGAGCATAACCATGTAAACTCCAAGTCTGGTCATTGGAGCATTTTTTCTTGCTGCTTCGGGTGGAGAAAACCGAATGAACCGAGTATATAGAGGTATCTGTTTCGACTCATAATAGACTTATCGAAAACTTTTGGCCCAGCGCACAAAATGTTACTACTCCAGTAATATGTAATGCGAAGGCACTTTACTAAGTAAGAAAACGAAGTGCGAGGAAAACATACATCTCTTCTTTTTTGAGAATCTTCCACTGAACGCCATAAACTGTAAATGAATTTGTATTTTGCTGAAAGTACATTTCAGCTCTTCTGTTCGTCCACTCACATAATTTGGCTACGATATTTAGGCTTACAAAACATTCAAAACAATTGACTGGGTCTTTGCATTCTTCAAAATCAATGGCCGGGTGAAAATCATATTCAGAGGAAAAATGTAGTAACGGTCAAGGAACTTGATCGGAAAAAGGATCACTTAAAACTTCCCAATCGTCCATGGTCACATTCTCATAACCTTCGTCAACATCGGATTCTGAATACGTTTTATCTGTGTCTTTCATTATTGAATTATCACTCAATACGTACTCCAGATCATCACTACTATCTGTAGAAAAATCCTGATCATCCATCATATTAAGGATTTTACAATACAACAGCGTAAGTCGACAATACACTCAAAAATACCATAAAACACACTTTCCCGCCAAAACTTAATTTAGAGACGTACACGACCGTATACCAGCTTGGTTAACTAGGTACTAACAGCTGAAATATTCCTGTGAAATTATTTTAGGTTATGAAAAATTTTTGGTTGGGATGGCTTGTATGCCATACCAGTCGGATAATCTCATTACATCCTATATACCAGTTCCCTGCTCGATAATAGAAGCTCAAGATAGTGATATCCATATGTGGATATTATGGTACCCAGCGAGCATATTTCAAATATCCACATGTGGAGTGCTGGATGTGAAGGGGTTAAATCCAGATCATGTATGTAAACTACGCCAAGTTGTAGCATACAACAAACCAATCTGTTGAGAACGTCACGAATTGATTCTTCATGGTTCTCAGGTACGCTCACCCCTACTGCCTCTTTATTTTCATCACTACGAGCTGAATATGGTCTGGTTGGTAGGGAATTATCCGATAATGAAAATTGGGTTTCAAACTTCTCAATTATGTAGCGAATTGTGCTTTCTGTCAGGCCGATTATCATTGTAGACCATAAGTGCGCGCAATAGATTCCTCGTAGAATGCTGATTTTGATAATACAGTTGAACAATTTGAAGAAGCTGTGCGGGACTAATTCTTTCGATGATGAATTGTTAAACAATATAAAACAAGAATGTCACTCGACACAGGCGTAATTTGACATTAGTTCTCCACCACAAAAAATAACTCTAAATGAATCATTCGTTATATATATATATATATATATATATATATATATATATATATATATATATATATATATATATATATATATATATATATATATATACTAGCTGACCCGGCAAATGTTGTTTTGCTATATAAATTATTTTTATCTATCTATCTTTCTATCTATTCATCTATCTGCCGATGTATCTCTATCTTTCTGATAATCTTTTTATCTATCTAGATAGTTATCTATCTTTCTATCTATCTAGATAGTTATCTATCTATCTATCTATCATTATATCTCTCTATCAATCTATCTGATCCGGCAATCGTTGTTCAAATTATTGAAATGGCTATTAAAAAAAATTGTCTTGTTGATAGAAGGGTGAAAATTTAGAGTTGTATGTACTTTTTAATGCAAGATCATAAAAAATAAAAATAAAAAACTTGGTCCAAAAAATTCATGAAAATGTTTGTGGTGAACCACGCTAATCACTTAGGGGTATGAAAAATATACCTATTACGACCTATTATCAGACCGACTATTGTTATTTTCGATTGCCATCTTGCAACCCTATTGCGGATCTGTGAATAAAATTTAGAAAAATGAAAATCGCGATGGAAAAAGTGGAGTTGATCGTAAAAGAGTGAAACATTGAGAGTAATATATAAAATAAAGTCATGACAAACTGAAAATAAAAATCATGCCAAAAAAATTTGAAGTTTATAATTAACAAATAGAAGATAGGAGTTGATCGTAGAAGGTTGAAAATTTAGGGTTTTATATTTTGGAATGCTGTATCATAAAAAATAGAACAGGAAATTTTGTCTGAAAAGTAAAAAATATTAATGGGTGGAACACCCCCAACATCCAGGGGATGAAAAATAGGTGTTGTCCGATTCTTAGACCTAACCGATATGCACACAAAAATTTCACACAAAAAAGACTCGGTCGAGTCATTTCGGAGGAGTTTAACGAATAACAAAATAGAGGTTGATCGTAAAGGGGTGAAAATTCAGGGTTGTATGTATTTTTGAATGCTGTATATTATATAGGAAAATATAGGCAGGTTATAAGTTTATTACTTTTAATTAACTATTATTTCTAGTGGTATGGTCAAATATATCAATTTCCAAAGTAGTTGCAGCAACGATTGGGTATAATTATTCTAGTTTTTTTTTATAAAGAAAAAACTACGACATGCTCAACATCCTCAGAGGTCTAGAAGTTGGCTGCTCTAGAAGTGATGAAAAAATTATAGAAATTACAGAGATGTTGCTGAAGAATTTTAGCTCTGCTACGTTTTCCTCTCTAATTTTTCGCGGAAAGGGGAAACATGTTCACCAATAGATATGGGCTGCAAAACAACATAGTCACTATTAAATTCAGTACAGGAGAGAATGATAGCATAGCACTAACTTGTTGGAATGTGCTAATATTCATCTTGGATTACTGTCCAATGGAATTACGAAATAAGCATAACAAGGAACTATTTATTACAATATTGAGAAGGTTCCAGAATTCTGAATGATTAATGAGGTGGCGGATAATAACTGGTTCACGAGTTTTATGAAGCTAAATCCGAGATAAGAGATTCCCGAAGCCACAAGTTTGAGCTGAGGTACTTCCTTCAACAAAACTAACATTCCGATCCTTTCCGAGAAATAAAGATCCGTACTAGAATGTTATAGCTTCAAACCACCCATTCTGAACGTTGACGAATCTGGTATAATCACCATTCAAAAGACGAAGAAGATTGTTGAACCAGAAGGCACAAAGCAGGTCGGCGCTGAAAGAGGCGTACTGCATGGTAATACTTGCATTTTCGATTAGTGCTTTCAGCAACACCATACCTTGTATTTTTGTTTTTTTTTGTATTCTTCATGTTCGCTATATTTGCTGGAAAATAATTTAATGAATTATCGGTGTTTGTTCACGTTATGAGAGTTTCATTTTTATTTTGTTATTTACTAGTGAAAATGTTGAATATATGCCCGTTCTTCCTCGTTTATATATTAAAAAATTAATGCCATAGGTACATACATTTGTTTTCTTTCACAGCAGTTGGTATAAAAGAATGCTTATACTCACCTCAGTGCTGTTAGTTCTGGCCCAAAACATACCTATGTTAACTGAATGATTTTAGTAAACTGGATATATTTGCGACATCAGTTTTTGATGTTTGATTTATTTGAATAACAAGATATCTAAATGATCAGAGTAAAAACATCATATATTATAAAAATCTAGTCCTTATGTTGGAACATTTGGAAGATACAACCAAATATCCAATTTTTGTCAATTGTTGCCCTGGTCACCGCTACTGAACTAAGCTGACAATCCGATATTACTATTGTAATGAAGGTGAAGCTTATGCATTTTTTCAGAAAATTTTCATCAAGTGATTGGCGGAACCTCATATACATAAATATGTTTGTTTCTACGTCATTCATTAAAGAGAGGAGATAAATATCGATACCTCTGTTTGAAAGACCCTCATTATATTACCTTCAAATATTATTTACAATGAAAAATATATCCGTTATCTGTTTTCAAACAAGAACATAGAAGATTCTTACTATAATATAATGATGGTCAAAATCAATTTATTTTATGGATATCCTAAGAAGCCATTAGTGTTTATTTTGAATGTTCCTCAATTTGTCAATCAAAATGAATCTGTGAGAATTGTAATTCCTGTCTGCTTTATTCAATGTTTGTTTCTCTGAGCAATTCAGATAGATTAAGTGCTGGTAATTCATTTTGCTCTGTAATAGATAAGCCGGAAGGTGAAACGATACTGATATTTTAGTAATTTTCCCTCTCTTTTAGCATTTTAATCATCATACATTATAGAGCATCGAAATGTATTATGTTTTATGAAATAAAGAATTTTGGGGAAGCAATATTCGATTCCTGTTAAATTTATTTTAAGGAATTTGTATTAAGTAGACTGAATAATCATTCAAAATATTAAATATCAGATTTCTTAGTATTGCGGGACAAACTGCCTTATATCATTATCTTTCTAATTTGGCAGTTATGGGCTGATCGCTCATTACAATGAACATCTGGGACACGATTAGGGCGACAACTTGATTTATAATAAAAAAGGATCGATAATCTTGTTTGCGCGAGGTGTAGGCCTCAGGAATCACTGGGGAGCAGAGCATCAGATTGTGTGGCCATCTCCCACGCGATTGCAGTGTCACGTGATGCAATGTCTCTGCTAGCGGTGTCCTAATTGACACCATTCAGTGACGAGTTGCGATTAAGTAAATTGGATTGAACACAAAGAGCAGTGGTCGTCAATTGGCAATAACGGTGACCGGGTGCGATAAACCGACTACCATATCTAGGGAAAATTTATTTTGGCCACCTGTCTCTCACCTATTCATTTGCGATGGTACTCTTTCCACATCGAATGCGATTGAACAGCTGGCTTCATTACGAGACCATGAAACTTAGTTAATATAATTATATCAATTCAGATTCAGATGCGATTTCATGACAACTTCCCGGAAAATGAATTATCCATGAAAGTTAAGGAGTGTTAGTTTATATTAATATGGTATTTCTTTGCAAAGTGTCATCGAAGAAGGATGTAGTATAGTGCTAGATAGAATTGAAAAGGAATATGGAAAAAACTTCAATAAGCTCAAATGATTATCAAGGATAAATGATTATAAATATTAATGAATTGCAAGTAAAAATTATTTCAGAATAATATAATAAAAGAGAATTTCAAGTTAGCATACAAAGTTGGAAAAATAGAAATGTCAAATTGTAAAAAGTGAATAAAAACTGAATTAATGGATAGAAAATAAAGAATTTTAGTACAGGTTGATCAGAATAATATTTAGATGAGAATAACTGATATATTCAAGTCAAAATAAGAATTTTTCATTCCAAATTTACCAAAAATATGATTTAATGTCAATAGAACTGAAAAAATAATCAAGTTGAAGTGTTGACTTTGAAAAATGTCTCCTAGAAAA
The DNA here is from genome assembly GCA_030704885.1 of Cynegetis impunctata. Taxonomy (NCBI): domain Eukaryota; kingdom Metazoa; phylum Arthropoda; class Insecta; order Coleoptera; family Coccinellidae; genus Cynegetis; species Cynegetis impunctata. The sequence goes on from JARQZK010003780.1 coordinate 123,416, forward strand.
TCCAATACCCACACAATTTGAATGAGATTTTGAATGACATCTCTCTGGAAAAAAATTGAAATTGAGATAGTTAATTACAACAAGAATATTTTGCAAAGGCAAAACAGGACATCTACTCATTCAATCTTCATAAAATTTATAACAAATATTAGCTTCCAAAATGGAAAGCATTGAACAGCGGAGAATAAGAACAAAGCTATTTGGCAAGATATTAACTCAAAAACCAAACTACAGAGAAAAACTACTTCCAGCTTTCTCACGGCATCAGAAATAAATGAATACTTTGCAAGTATTGAGGAAAAGCCCGTTCTCTAACATTTCTACAACTAGTGGGGAACTTTTGAGTAAAAATAGTTTTGTGTGGTGAGCTCTTTGGTACTTTTCGAAACAACACCCCAAGAAATTATAAATATTCATTTTATATATTTGTAATGGAACAAATAATCCTTCATCTAGTAAAACCCCTTTGCTTATTTAAGATACTCGTATTAGTCAAGGATACTTTCCCGATCAAATTAAGATTCTCAAAGTGATTCCAGTTTGCATAGAGAATGATGTACACCAATGTGGAAACTATAGAACCATTTCGATTCTTCTGACGATATCAGAAGACTTTGAAAAAAAATAAAATTGAGAATTTTAAAGTATATGAATGCAAGATGAATATTAAATGAAAATCAGCACGACTTCAGGGTGAAAATATCAACGTCAGCGATGATGGAAGTTTTACAATTTGTTGTAGGGGTCTTTGAGGAGTTATTATGGGTACATGCATTGATTCTTATTGATTTTGCAAGCTATTCGAAGCTCCTGCAGAAGCTGCAATATTACGATATAAGAGGACCAACCTAGAAATATCTACATTGTTTCTTCAGATAGGTAGAAAGTTATAGAATAGAATTAATAGGACATTAATCAATTCTAATGACAATGGTTCAAAGTTCTTTGCTGACAACACAACTCTCGTAAATAGAGCAGAAACGAAACTAAAACTTCGAATAAAATCAGAAACTGCAATATGTAATGAAAACTTATGGATGAATTGAGTGAATGTGAATAAGACTCAAGAGCTTGTGCTTACTATTAGTCCATGTAACTCTGTTAAACTGACCCCTCTCGACTTTTGTCTGGATGGCGTACTCTCACTCTCTCTCATTTAGATAAATTGTTCAAAATTTTATGCTGCGCCTGCTACACTATAAGAAATATAGGATCAATCGTCGCAGACACCGCGGCAATACTTACCTAGTACGTACATCGCCATAGTATAGCAAGTTACAAGATCATATTGTGGAGAAATAAGTTGAAATAAGGAAAACCACATAGATAAAATGTAAACTAATATCTAGTCACTAGAAAATTCTATCGAAAAAAAAAGTACTACTAATTTACTAGCATGGTCGTCCTCACGAACAAAATACATAGGAACAACAAATAAGAAGACTCAATTAACAACGTTCCTGGCATATAAAAAATTACTTGTAACAAATTGAACATGGAAAGAATAATACTATTGAATGCCCTAAAAATATCATTAAATGAGGATATATTCCTTTAAATAGGTCTAGAGCTTAGATACTTAAGATACACAACAAGACAGATATAGAGAACTATCGCCTGATAAGCCTGGTATCTAATCAATATAAGCTATCTAAATGGATTATAGCAAACAGAATAATGGCCAAACTAGGATAGGACCAACTAGCCGAGCAGGTGCTTTCTTCATGTTTCGGGTAATGCCATGATGATATACAACATTTACGGCCAAATAAACGATTATGTAAGAAACAAACGTCGGTGCGGGCGGGCAGAGGTTTATTACCTACTCTTCGAAACTATTCAAGTTGGCTTTGAAGAAGATCTTTACAGAAATGTTATGATAAAAAGAAGATATACACATACTAAAACTATTTGAGTTCAGCTGATGATATTGTAGTAATCAGCAGTAATATGAAACAGCTAAAAATTTTTCAAGAAATTCCAATAGTTGTGTTATCAGAAGTAGGATTAATGATAATTGCTAGCAAAACTAAAATCATCATTTAGTAGGTAATCACTAGCGCATCAGAAGAATATCTGTAGATCTTAAACAGAACGCAAACATACTCAGATCGACTCAACGAGCTAGAGAACGCTGGATGCTTGGGATGATAATGGACGATAGAATACGTGACGAGCCTATTCAACAAATAAGTGAAGTTACAGAAGTTATCCAACATTCTGCACATATTCCATAGGAATGTATGGGCCATGTTTGTGAAAGAAAGAATAACAGATGGCATTAAAGGTTAACCCGTTGACGCCCAAAAGAAACTAGAAAAACCAATAGAGAAATATTCGGTCCAACTAGAGACGAAAATACAGGGCAATACAGAATGAAATCTAACTAAGAACTCAAAGAACTCCACACGGATCCCATTATAATAAATGAAATAAAAGACAGTAGACTACAGTGGGCAGGACACGTTAAAAGAATACCAGATGATCAAAATCAAAATCATTTTTATTTCATTGGCCTTCAACTACAGCATAGAAATATGTCACAAATAAGATACAGCATAATAATGTTCAATATATAAAAGAGTTACTTATAATCTACTGTTATCAAGACTGATATTATTGATGGTATATAGAATGGCAAAACTGGTGTGGAAAGAGGTTTCGAAGGGAAAACGTCCAATAGATCGCCCCCGCCTCAGATGGAGAAACAATATTAAAAAAGACCTGAAAGCCATGAAAATCGAAGATGGCTCCGGTATATATTATTATATATATATATATATATATATATATATATATATATATATATATATATATATATATATATATATATATATATATATATATATATATATATATATATATATATATATATATATATATATATATATATATATATATATATATATATATATATATAAAACAAGCAAAATTATCGGTCTAGCCTGCATATGTCGAAGTAGCCGTTGACACGTGTTTCGGACTAGACCGATAATTTTGCTTGTTTCATATACTATTTCCCCGCGATAAATTTCCTCTTTATATATATATATATATATATATATATATATATATATATATATATATATATATATATATATATATATATATATATATATATATATATATATATATATATATATATATATATATATATATATATATATATATATATATATATATATATATATATATATATATATATATATATATATATATATATATATATATATATATATATATATATATATATATATATATATATATATATATATATATATATATATATATATAAAATCTTTTTCTTAAAAAAAATCAACAAGAAAAAACAACAGTCCGATGCATCTCAAGTGAATATCATGATGTCTAGCTATCACGAGCAAACATACAAAGACTTCCTTGTTGTACGTTAACTCTTTCTTGTTTCCATAACCTCAATAATTTGTATGTTTTTCTGTTTAGCTGTGTGTTCTACTAGTTTTTTTAATATCCTGATGAAAAATCATTACACTTTAATTAGCCATAGTTTGCCAAGTTTCCCAATTATTCCCTTATTTGGCATATACTGTTAATTACTTTGTATATATACAGGGTGATTCATTAATCTGTGTAAATATTTTAGCGGAAGAATTTTGAGCTCAAAATATGAAGATCTAACCCAATTTGCTGATACAAAATATTTCTCCTTACTGATTTACAGGGTATTTTATTTAGATTATTAAAAATGAATTTTGTTCATTACTTTAATGCTGCTTGATATTTCTTTATGATATTTGGCAGTAAGTTAAATTAGTTTGGGACACATCAAATAATAGTAAAGAAGACTTACTCGCTATCACCAGTGGCGTACGGCAGGGGCACGGGAAGAGTTCTCGTTTCCTAAATTCTACGCCACTGGCAGAATTGTCATTTTAGTATAATTTTTCGATTCTCCAATATTTTCTCTGTAAATAAGGCATTCCTTTTTCGTAACGCTAGAGCCACTATTTTTCGAGATATTTAACGTTGAACATAAGGCTGCACAATTCCTTCGATTTTTATGTACGAGTCATGTCGGTGTTTTTTGTCATACGATTGCATGTATTACGTAAAATAAACATTATTAGGTATTTTTTTTCAATTTATAATAATATTAACAAACAATTTGAAACAGAACAACTACAAAAATATCCCAAACAATAAATACTCGCCAGGAACAATGGCAGCAAATTGTATAATGCCCTAATTTTATTGCGAATCAGCGAAACATATTTTTTGAAGTTCGAAGATCGTTTAGCGAAAGAATGGTTAAACTTATTGAGGTAAACGGAGATCACATTGAACATTAATTTGTTGTAAATTGTTTTTAAGTTTTGTTCATGAATTTGATATAATTCCAAAAATTGTAAAGAAGATCTTGATAATTAAGTATTTATTTTGAACTTTTTTTATGTAGCGCTGGTTATTTTTGTAGTTGTTCTGTTTTAAATTGTTTGTTAATATTATTATAAATTGAAAAAAATACCTAATAATGTTTATTGTACGTAATACGTAATAAATCGAAAGAAGTGTGCAACCATTTGTTCAACGTTAAATATCTCGAAAAATAGTGATTCTAGCGTTATGAAAAATAGGGGCCTTATTTACAGAGAAAATATTGTAAAATCGAAAAATTATACTAAAATGACAATTCTGCCAGTGGCGTAGAATTTAGGAAACGAGAACTCTTCCCGTGCCCCTGCCGTACGCCACTGGTGATAGCGAGTAAGTCTTCTTTACTATGATTTGATGTGTCCCAAACTACTTTAACTTACTGCCAAATATCATAAAGAAATATCAAGCAGCATTAAAGTAATGAACAAAATTCATTTTTAATAATCTAAATAAAACACCCTGTAAATCAGTAAGGAGAAATATTTTGTATGAGCAATTTGGGTTAGATCTTCATATTTTGAGCTGAAAATTCTCCCGTTAAAATATTTAACATATTAATGAATCACCCTGTATATATATACAGGCTGTCCCGAAATTAGACGTCAATATTTCAACCACATATTCTACTTCAAAAAAAAGAGATAAAAGTTCATATAAACTAGGGTCCCCAACTTCTTCGTTTTCAAGATACAGGGTGTTAAAAGTGAAGACCTGATGGTGGTTTTTTGTAAATATTTTCGAAACCTGTGAAAGTAATTGGATGAAATTTGGTACAGTTACGAAACTTTTTACGCTCTATTCAATGTATGTAGTGAGTATTGTAATATTTTCAGGAGTGCGTAGTGCAGGGGGGTATTAGAGACAATTTGGCTCAAATTCTTTGGTGGTTGATTTTTAGTAATTTTGACTTCAAAATTTGAAAGTATGAAGTTTTCTTTACAAATAAGGTCCTCTGCTCATACTTCGCTAGGAAGCAGCATTTTCGAAAAATATGCAATTTAATATTTCTTTAGGAATTGATTTTTTTTTTGAATGTGCAAATCGAAGAGAAAATAATCAGTAATCTGGGAACAAATGACGTTTTTTGCTAGGTAAAGGAAAATAAGCTGTCGCTTATTAATTGCCCAGTTTTTAATTGTGCTGCTTGTTGCCGGAAAAAAGTTACTTAGTAGTAATGCAGAGGTTTTCAAATAGAGAATTAGCAGATATCCACTTTGTACGTGGTTTATGCAATGGCAGAGCACGACGGTGAGCCAGCTCAATATGGTGTGAATATTAAAAATTGGCTAGACGAGTAATTTCCGAGTAAATGGATTAGAAGAGGTGTTCCTATTCCGTGGGCACCCCGATCGCCGGATTTAAATCTATTAGACTATTATTTTTGGGGCCGTATAAAAGATATAGTATACGCAGCAGAAGTAGACAACGAGGAGGAGTTGTGTGAAAGGAATTAAATACGGCACAACCATTTTGAAGTTTTGCAAGCTTCACATACGATCACCCGTAGAGACCCAAATATGCCTTCATGAGCATGGCAATACCTTTTCGAACATCTTATCTGAATGTTAGAATAAGTAAACCTCAAATAATTGTTCCTCAATGTTTAATTCAGTGGTACCCAAACTGGGGGGAAGGGCATTGGGAAGCGCGAAAGCCTACAAATTTTGGGCTTTAAAATGACAAATTTCATATTTGACAAATTCTTATAAAAAAGGATATATTGGTTGCACATTTTCACAGATAATACCAAGAGTTGCCTAATTTGTTGAGAAAATGCAGCACCACA
>JARQZK010003781.1:0-20000 GCA_030704885.1 Cynegetis impunctata
TATATCTCTACATCAATCGCCTCCATATTTTCAACAGAACACCAATTCACTCATTACGAAACATGTTCAGATAATAGATATCAGTTTATTGTACACATATCAACAACCAGAACATCAATCTATTGTAAAGCTTTTCTGTATCAAACCACAAATCTACGGAATGTTCTGAATCCTTTTTCATATGCTACGTCTTGCAGCAGTTTGAATCTAGCATAAAATGCCATTTATTTAAATCCTCTCGGGGCGCTGGGAATGAGTTATGTATGTGCCGAATAAAAGAAAGCAATAATGTTGTATAACTACGATATAGCGTTTTAAAATTTTCGTTTTTACTTTAGTTGAAGCTTTGTTTTGAAGTTACTTCGTTGACAATATAATTATCAGTTTCGAAGGGTTGTTATCCAATTTCTATAGGGGATATATTTTCCAGAGAATTTAGGAAAACAACCACAACGAAGGTGTAACATATCTGAAGAATAAAAGAATTATAATACTTCATGAAGTAAAATAATCGGTTATTACTAATACTTAATGAAGGAGAGGCATCATTATGCACTTCTTCAACGCTACATCGGAAACTAAAACAAAAATATTTTTTAATCAATAAAATTTGCTGTAGGCTAAATGCAAAATTAAAATCTTGTGTTATGCACATAAGAGCTGAGTAAAACACTATTTGGTTGAACTCAAAGTTCATAAACATCAGAGCTTTAGTCGAAATTTTCGTGAGGTAAAACACAGTCTTTCTAGTGAGCTAGTTATATGTATTCCGCGACGCGAAATTTGCATTCACAATGCAACAGTGAATTATAGAAAATGTCAAGTCAACCCACTCAATAACTGGATAGAGTTGTTTCAATCTTCTTAGATCTCCTCAGTGCAACTCACTTGGATTGATTTGTATTAGAGAACAATGATAAGTATGTCAGTTCACTGCGAGTCAAGTAAACTAAACTGAAGAAATCTAATAAGATCGAAACAGCTAAATGCAGATCTTGAGTCGGGATTACTTGATATTTCTGTACAGTTCACTGTTCCATTGTGAAGGCAGATTAACAGTCGCGAAATACATATAACCAGCTGCCTTGGAAGATTGTCGGTTAATTTCAAATTATTGCCAAATGGTCCTTGTTCACTCCTTTTGATAATTGAGAGAGACTTTGGTCAACAAGAATATTTTACATAAATTGATTGATGACGTGAAAGGTCGAGCTCGATCATTCTCTTTTTTGTTACTATTTGGGATACAAACAGACCGCCTACTGCAACATATATAACGGCTGCACAAAAAGTAGAATTTTTCAACTCAAAAATCACCAGAAATTTAAACTAAATATCTAAAAATGTCACCCGGCGCAGAAAATCTACGTAAAAGTATTGTTCTGCGTCTAAAGCAATCCCAGATACCCAATTCCAGCTCGTTTGGTTTATTAAGAGCAACTGGAGTTGTCATTATAGACCAGGAAAATGAAAAAGCTTGATCTATATATATATAAATATATATATATATATATATATATATATTTATATATATATATATATATATATATATATATATATATACGATATATATATATATATATATATATATATATTTATATATATATATATATCCACATACTCTACTTTGTGTGACTTTCATAATAAATATCCATCATTTCGTGCTTTTTCTTTAATAAATTTAAGAGTAGTAAAAAGTTATTTTCAAAATTCGATATCTCGAAAACGGTTGAATTTAGGAAATGATGTGCGATGTAAATTTTGTTCAAAATTTTGAGCAGAATTGAAATATGGTATGATATGTAGGGTGTTCTATTGAAGAAAAAGCAACTTCATTATTTCAGTACTTTTTGACTGACCCTGTATACTTAATTTTTATTTGGTGTGATAGATTTTGAAAAACCCTGAATTTGTTGTAATTTAACATTTTTTGCTAGCTTTCTTACTTTAGTAAATAATCGACCGTTTCCATACATATCAGCGACCATATATATATATATATATATATATATGGTCGAGAGTATGTGGATATGATTGCAATTTAATTATATTTAAACAACAAATTCTATTTAATAATGTGCTCAAAGTGTTTAGCATTTACCTCCTGACAGTTATGAAATCGCTGAACAAAGTTTTGTAGTGAATTTAAAATCATATGAGGAAGAATGGAAGAAATTTCATGCCATATTCTTTCTAGCAACTTTTAGATATTTGGAGGCCTATTTTGGTAGACTACATTTACTGTCAGGAGGTAAATGGTAAATACTTTGAGCACCTTATTAAATAGAATTTGTTGTTTATTACAACATTTTTATCAACCCTGAAAAATTTTTTTTTTATTTTCTGTAGAAATAGTATAATTAAATTGTGATCGTATCCACATACTCCACCTTGTGTGACTTTCATAATATCGTCTTTAATAAATTCAAGAGTACTAAAAAGTTATTTTCAAAATTCGATATCTCGAAAACGGTTGAATTTAGGAAATGATGTGGTATGTGAATTTTGCTTAGAATTTCGAGCAGAATTGAAATATAGTATGATATATAGGATGTTCTATTGAAGAAAAAGCAATTTTATTTCTTCAGTATTTTTTGACTGACCCTGTATACTTTATTTTATTTAGTGTATACTTTTGTATCCTTACATTTTTTGCTAGCTATCCTACTTCAGTAAATAATAGACCGTTTCCATACATATCAGCGACCCTGTATATAAATATAAATATATATATATATATATATATATATATATATATATATATATATATATATATATATATATATATATATATATATATATATATATATATAAATCTCTTGATAATTATTAGCAATAAACAGGCTTGTTGAATCTTAAAAAAACTCGATTTATTAAAAAGTTTCGTGGCGAAACGTCAAACTTTTTCAATAAAATCGAGTTTTTTTAAAGATTCAACAAGCCTGTTATTGCTAATAATTATCAAGAGATTAGAAATAGTTCACAGGCAACAATTCGAATAAATATATATATATATATATAATATATATATATATATATATATATATATATATATATATATATATATATATAATATATATATATATATATAATAAATATAATATATATATATTTTATATATTATATATATATAATATATATATATATATATATATATATATATATATATGAATATATATATATATATATATATATATATATATATATATTATATATATATATATATATATATATATATATAAAAAATATATATATATATATATATATATATTAAATATATATATATATATATATATATATATATATATATTTATATCTATATATATATATATATAGATATGCGTGTGTGTGTGTATCGGACATCAAGAACATTTTGAAAATTGTGATACAGGAAAACTACTTCCGCCCTGTGTGTTGACTTTCTAATCTGATTATTTATGGTGAATGTCACTAACTCAACTTATTTTGGAAATTTTCAGGCGGAGGGCTAAGCCAATCGATAAGATGATGGAGGTCATGTTTTCCTGAAACAAATTCTATAGGATACTCAAGTATTATTTGTGGCCAAGCGATCAAGAATTGCTTTTGGAAATTATACTTAGTATGAATTGATTATGTAAAACATTAATGGGTTGCTAGAAAACTCATTTAATTATTTCTAATTTCCAATTTAATCGACATTGAAAATGTTCCTCTCTTATTCTAGTCAGAAATCGAATAGAGAAGGTACGAATTATATAGGTTGCCTCAGCAGGTTTCAAACGAAAAAAAGATTACTCCCGTACCTGACTATTGACTTTCGATAATCTGCAATCTTCCGGGAAAATACGAATAATTTTCGATCAACAGAAAAAAAAAGCAGAAATGGTTGAAGAAAATAAGACTTTCAATAATATTGGTAACAATATGGAAGTATCGTGAACAATTATGCATAATACTCTTTGCTGTTTATTTTTATTATGGGTAAGTTACAACTGATAGTTTCCATAAATTTCGGTGAAAATTCGCGATATACTTTATATTTTAATTTGATCAAAAATCGCAAACCCGAAAAACACTTTTCAATTATTGAAGATGAATACTTGACGTACAGCTCAAATCGATCTCGTAAATATTTCAATTTCAACGGGACGTGCTCTTCGCCATCGAAATCAAATTAAATGCGAAAATTCCGGACCATATTCCGCGAATTTCACGTTCACTGATAATCGGAATTTATTTGCCAAACGCATCAATTGAACAGTTCGGAAATGCTGGCGACACATGTAAAAGAAGCAATCAACTTGTTGCGAAAGTTTTCCTCTACGAGACACATTTGTTTCGAGGTCAAAATATGAAGACCTTTTATGGTTTATAGTTCGAAATAAGTGAATTAATATATAAAATAAAAAAATTTTAATTTTACCATTTCATATTCATGACTACTGAGAGTAGTTACCAGAATTTCTGCACTCAATATAACAAGACAAATCACCAAGAAGATGTATACACAAAATATAAACATCTCGAAAGATAAATAAGCTTTTCAGAAAACTATCTAAAATAGAACAAATTTATTCAATTCAATTTGACATTTCAATTTTCACTTTAATAACATGAAACTAAAAATTGATATGATGGATGACCCTACAAATTGTTGAACATTTTCTCAAAACGTAGAATCCAGCTGGACAAGGCCACTGTCATTTGCCTTTTGACGTTGAATGTCACTATATACTTGTTTTTCATTACAGAGACCGCCGAAAACCCAGCCCAGATATAATGAAACTCCTTCGATCCCTATCACTCAGAAGGGACTATTAATCTTTCACTAAAACCTAAAATTCTATCATCCCATGCTGCCAAATTTGGCTTCCGGAGAAGCAAATTCCAAAGTAGTACTAGTACTGAACGGACTGAATCCGTCCAATAATATATATATATATATATATATATATATATATATATATATATATATATATATATATATATATATATATATATATATATATATATATATATATATCGAAAGTATTTCAAACCAGATAATGAGTTTGATTTATGACAGTTAAATATTAATTTAAACTATTGAGGAAGATTGAGTGCATTTGACGTGAAATATTGAAAAAGAATCTGTGATATCATTTTCCTTATATTTTCTTCTCCATAATCTAAGTTTTTTCACGAAAGCTGATACTTTGTCGGTTGGTTTCAGAAAGAGCTTATTCTTTTCTTGCAGAGAAAGGTTGAGCGAATTCAGCTTTTACTTATATGCTTTCTGAAAGATCTGAATATTCCAAATCCATCGAAAATGGCACCTCGATGTGTCTAGCCTGATCATGACAATCCAGAAGGCTTGACAAGTTGCAAGAATCTTCAGAAATTTTAGGTTCACTTATTTCTTGTTGAGTTAATCCAAATATCTCGCGACGCCCCTGTAAATTGACCACTGTACCCCAGGGCGCTGCCATTCACAGTTTAAGAACCTCTGGTATAGACGATTGATTCTTAAATTTCCAGTTTCAGCAAGATGTTAGTTGTTACCGAGAAAACCACAAAAAGCACTAATCGGCCCTGTGTGGCTACTAGGAGCGCATCTTTGATTAAGTCTTGCTAAGGTCTTTCTAATTATATGCCACTCTGAATGGTTCGAACCTCTTATAGGTCAGGAGAGCTCTCCAAAGTATCAACTTTTATATCTCGCTCGATTTTTTCCCCAGAATTAATGCACCCATAATTCACTAATCGGCCCTATGTGGCTACTAGAAGCAAATCATTTAATAAGTATTGGCATCACCTTTCTAATGATGTACCACTCTTGTTGGTACAACACTACCCGGGTGAGGGAGAGTTCCCCAAAGTATTAACTTTTATGTATCGCTCGATTTTTCGATGCACCAATATAGAGACACTTTTTCATGGAGTTTTTGTTATCATTAGATCAGGAATGCCACTAGATGGACGTTCGCTTGGGTTGGCCCTATAGTCTAAACAATTGATTTTATTTGTACCTACCTGTCAGGACACAACCGACCTGAAATGACCATTTTGTTGAAATTTTTTTCCAAATATATATATATATATATAATGATTATTGATAGAGAAAAAGAGATTGTGGATGCGAGAAATGGAACGAAGGGTGATTCCCTTCGTCAAGAAGCATGCAACACTACGAAAGGGTGTGTAACTAAGAAAAGAGGTTTGTATAATTCGAACTATAGCTTCATGGATATCCATGAACTCGCAATTAAATGCCGATAATGATAAAATATATCCGCAAACCACCCTGATCATTCGTTATTATTACGCAATTTGAGTCATGATAAAAAAACATCTAATAAGAAAAACAGAAACTTAATTCCTCATTCTTGATGTCTTTTGATTTGACTATTCCTTTGATCAATAATTCTGATTTTCCCTTCTCTGTAAGGTTGAAACTCATGAGTTAAAATCGTTGACGCATTAAGTGCTTTCATCCGCCCAGTTCGAGCTTAGTCCACATCTATTTGTCATTTCATTTGGCTATATATTTAGATTAATATATCTTTTTATTCATAAAAAGGCTGTTAGACAGATAATTGCTAAACTTGGAAAATTTAAGTGTTTTCTCATAAAGAAGGCTTTTATATGATAATTTCAACAATCAGCTGTATATTTTCTGTTAAAATGAATTTTGTGAGACACGTTGTGTGTAAAGGTTAAAGGACATTCACACTTTTGTAATAAAATATTCCATGGCCTTGCGTATTATATATAGCGTTGTTATAAATAAGTTGATGATATGTAGATAAAACTGATTTTATTACATTACAACTATAAACTACAACAGAATATTTCTACGTATTACAAATATTTATTTTATTAACTTGTGAACAATGATTTATAAATAAAATTGAATTCTCTCTACTTCCCCCCTTTTTCGAAAAATTAACAATAAACGTCATCAGCGGTAAACATACTAATGAAAAGCCAGTTACCTTTGATGAAACGCAATAATTATTAAAATAAGTATAAAGAAGACGATTTTTCGTGAAATTGGAGCAAATTTGGAGAAAAAATTATATGTTTCACGCACGGCACAAAATCAGATTTAATTGGTGATGAAACAACAGCCGCGGCATTAAATCTGGTGCTTTTGTGCCTAGTAAAACAATAGTTATTTGTTTTACTAGGCACAAGAGCAGAAGATTTAATGCCGCGGCATAGAAAACCAGCCAAGGCATTAAATCTGCTTTTGTGCCGTGTGAAACATATAATTTTTTCTCCAATTTCGCGAAAAATTGTCTTTTTTATACTTATTTTAATAATAATTGCGTTTCATCAAAGGTAACTGACCATTCGTTTCTATGTTTACCGCTCATGACGTTTTGTAATAAAATCAGTTTCGTGTCATTTTTTCATTTGAAAGTCAATAACTTTTACTGCCTAGGAAGAAAAAGTGCACTTTTTTTGCCTAGGCAGTAAAAGTATAATTTTTAGGCCTATTTAGTGTCATTAAAAAGCTACATTTAATGTCATTTGGAGAAAAATATTATTCACAACTATTTAGTAATATATCTATGAAATATGCGACTTTTAATGAGAAATGACGTGCATTCCCATATATAATTGAATAATAATGACAGTTCGATGGAATAATATTATTCAATCGTTGCGTCAAATCTGACGCAAAAATACTGTCAGTTGGATTGTTAGTTATTTGGTGTGTATCATTTTTATTTCTGGTATCATTAAAGAAATTGAATATCCTAGTGTATTTTATTGAATTCGCAAAATAATACAAGTCACCAACATTGGGGGGATATTATTCTTTGCAGAAAAGTAAATTGATGTTTACCATAGTATCCAAGAGTAGGAAGTAACGAATTATCTCTATGAGAAAGCACATTTCTATTTCTACTTATTTAAAATTAAAAAATTCTGAATTGAACACAGGACATTCGTTCCGAAGATCATCTGCAACCATTTCCGTTGGCGCAGGCTCGACATTATAGCAGTAAAGCAGTTATGGGGATGGAAATCCACCACAGTTGCCGACGGTTATACAGATGACAACATTACCAACAAAATAAAAAGAGGAAATCAGATTTCAAAAAAAATTATCAAACATTATGCTAGTTCTAATAACAATGAAAAACCTTGTACTAGCTCTAGTACCACGCCATGTCCATGATATTTAATCACACCTAGATTACTGCCAAAGTTATCCCTGGCATTAATTTTAACAATTGTAATACAACTCTTAATAATTACTTCATAAATAAATAAATATAAATTTATTATGTGTTGATAACATGACCATTAATAAAAAATATTATTCATTGAGAATATTTCTCGAACAAACTTATATATAGTTGTGGATAAAGAATAGTATTCAACACGCGCATAATGGCTATTACCCACTGAGATGTTACAACACTCGCCTCCGGCGTGTTGCAATTTCATCTTTGTGGGTAATAGCCATCATTATACACTTATTGAATAATATACTAATATTACACTGTTTGAAATATACATCAATAGATGTACAATAATACTTCAAGATAGTTTTTCTGCTAAATTTTCCTCACGGTTAAAATAGAGTCGAAAAGCTCATACCCGGAGGTAAACAACTGTCAAACGTATGTGAACCGCACGAAATATTACCTAACTTTTTCCAATACATTCAATAACCGATTCTACATTTTACACGAAAATATTGCTAGTTGCCAAGGTTAGATGTTAAAGGTCATAATCGACTTCTGTATAACTCGCTCTAGGTATATATATGTTTTTCGCCGACATGAAGAAATTCAGTGAGCCATTACATGAATTTCAAAGTTGACCATGACTTGTAAAATTTTTAGAAGAAAAGCTGAAATTCGCGAAAGTAACCCTCGTTGCTTCAACAAAAATATCAAAGATCAACATATTTGTTTCATATCCAAATGAATATATACTGATAGTTTAATTGATATTTAAACCGTTGGTTGGTCTAACCATTTAGTTAAAATGATAACTTAATTATGAAACCCACCGTTATACAATAACGTAGTTCCGTGCGGTGATGTTGGTGGCGGACTGGGTGCGGTGGCCCCCGCTGTAGGGCTAGAGGGCCCCCAGCAGGAGGCCGCAGGTGCGTCTCCCACAACGTCTATTTCTTCCTCTTCTTCATCCGGAGGATCGTCCCGATCTGGCCACGGGTACGCCTTCCATTTTTTCGCCATGAGACAGCGTGGCATTCTAGTACTTTTTTTGTTCCTGCAAGAAATATTAATTACGATATAATTAATAATATTGGCATACATAATTATTATTTATTGATATCACCTTTAATACTACGTCATAATTAGATAATGTTTTGAATTGATAGTAATCTATGAAAAATTATTTATATAATTTGATTGTGTTACCTCTATTACTCAAAAAAGGATAACACGCCGTTAGAACATCATTGTTTATATTCTCATTCAATTAATGAAAAAAATTGTTGTATTATTTTGTTTGCAAGAGGCGCACTTCGCCGATTTATTTCACAAATATCACACTTAAGTCAAATCATACAAAAGTAACTAGTGACAACTAGATAATTAATTTAAATAATCCAATGCTGAAGTTTACTACTGATAGTTATTAATAGCCCCATGTATATATAAATATAAATATATATATATATATATATATATATATATATATATATGTATATATATATATATATATATATATATATATATATATATATATATATATATATATATATATATATATATATATATAGATATATATATATATATATATATATATATATATATTTATTTATATATTTATTTATATCTATATATCATATATATATAAACTCTTGATAATTATTAGCAATAACAGGCTGGTTGAATCTTGAAAAACTCGATTTAATAAAAAATTTGACGTTCCACTATGATATTCGTAATTGAAATTTCTTTGACATTTATTGATTTAAAAAATTGAAAAAACAGGGCTGCTTAGTATATGCTATTCAGTTCAATATTAACATTCAAAATTGTTATCACCAGATGGTAAGGGAAACCAAAGAAACCCTCACCTACGCAATGTTTTGAAAATAATAATAAAAGGGTACTATTTATCTAACACAACAAAGAAATGAGTCATGGGAAAACATTAAAGAAATGGAGTAGAATTATCGTATAGACGCTTATATGGAAGCAGCCGTTGACACGTGTTTCGGACTCTTTGGTCCTCATCAGAACGGCGTAGCCAAGTATTGGATTGAAAATTTGAAGATGAAAAAGTACAACAAACAAAATCCTTAGATACGGAAGATAATCACACAATTGTGGCTTATTGTCTGAACTCTCCGGTATGGGAGATTTGCGTCAAACTTTGCCACGGAGGCGATTAATGCTATCCGCGAGATCTAAGAACGAGTAAATAAACAATAACAATGAAATTAGTTGCCTGGAAAATATTAAATAGGTAGGGCATATTTATCGTAATAGATCATTTATATGAAAGTAATCTTTTTAAATAAAATTTTTTATTTATTTAGTATTACAAATCTTTTAAAAAAGGGGTACTTACAGTTATAACAAGTTTAAAACCTCAGCTTAAGTTTAGGATCATTGCCATAATTTCAGCATGAAATAATTAATTATGTATTCACATAGTTGTTGCCTGTGAACAATATTAAAACTCTAGATAATTAATAGCAATAACAGGCTGGTTGAATCTTGAAAATCTCGATAAAAATAAAAAATTTGACGTTCCACTATGATATTCGTAATTGAAATTTCTTTGACATTTATTGATTTAAAAAAATTGAAAAAAACATGGCTGCTTAGTATATGCTATTCAGTTCAATATTAACATTCAAAATTGTTATCACCAGATGGTAAGGGAAACCAAAGAAACCCTCACCTACGCAATGTTTGAAAATAATAATAAAAGGGTACTATTAATCAAACAACAAAGAAATGAGACATGAGAAAACATTAAAGAAGTGGAGTAGAATTATCGGTATAGACGCTTATATGGAAGCAGCCGTATCTAAGGATTTGTTTGTTGTACTCTTTTCATCTTCAAATTTTTCAATCCAATACTTGGCTACGCCGTTCTGATGAGGACCAAAGAGTCCGAAACACGTGTCAACGGTGCTTCCATATAAGCGTCTATACCGATAATTCTACTCCAATTCTTTAATGTTTTACCTTGACTCATTTTTTTGATGTTAGATAAATAGTACCCTTTTATTATTATTTTCAAACATTGCGTTAGTGAGGGTTTCTTTGGTTTCCCTTACCATCTGGTGATAACAATTTTGAATGTTAATATTGAACTGAATAGCATATACTAAGCAGCCCTGTTTTTTTCAATTTTTTAAATCAATAAATGTCAAAGAAATTTCAATTACGAATATCATAGTGGTACGTCAAAATTTTTTATTTAAATCGAGATTTTCTAGAGACAACCAGCTTGATATAGCTAATAATTATAAAGTATTACAAAATAGATCACATGCAACAAATATTAGAATAAAGAATTAAAAATTGCAAGCTAAAAATATGACAATGATACTCATCTTAAGCAGAGAGGTTTCAACTTTGTTAGAGCTGTAAGTACTCCTTTTTAAAAGATTTGAAATTCTAAATAAATAAAAAATTTCATTGAAAACGGCTACTTTCATATAAACGAACTATTACGTAATTTTTGCTCTACCTATTTAATATTTTCCAGCAATCAATTTCAATGTTATTGATTATGTACTCGTTCTTAGATCTCGCGGATAGCATTAAATCGCCTCCGTGGCAAAGTTTTGACCAAATCTCCCATACCGGAGAGTTCAGACAATAAGCCACAATTGTGTGATTATCTTCCGTATCTAAGGATTTTGTTTGTTGTACTTTTTTTCATCTTCAAATTTTCAAATCCAATACTTGGCTACGCCGTTCTGATGAGGACCAAAGAGTCCGAAACACGTGTCAACGGCTGCTTCCATATAAGCGTCTATACCGATAATTCTACTCCACTTCTTTAATGTTTTCCCATGACTCATTTCTTTGTTGTTAGATAAATAGTACCCTTTTATTATTATTTTCAAACATTGCGTAGGTGAGGGTTTCTTTGGTTTCCCTTACCATCTGGTGATAACAATTTTGAATGTTAATATTGAACTGAATAGCATATACTAAGCAGCCCTGTTTTTTTCAATTTTTTAAATCAATAAATGTCAAAGAAATTTCAATTACGAATATCATAGTGGAACGTCAAATTTTTTATTAAAATCGAGTTTTTCAAGATTCAACCAGCCTGTTATTGCTAATAATTATCAAGAGTTTAAAAATAGATCACAGGCAACAACTATTCGAATAAATATATATATATATATATATATATATATATATATATACTACCTGTACATGGATACTTCAACCTGGTTAGAAGGTGAAGAAATAAAATAGAAATAACCAAAATAAAAAGAAAAGTGTTTCTCAACTTGAATTCCTGAACAGAAAACTGATGTTGGTCAACATTTCGAATGAGCCTATGTTCGTTAAAATCAATTCGGTGGTTCCAAAAATTAGCTGACACAAAAACGCAGACTGTAATTTTAATTATAAGATACTATATATCTAAGTAATAAGTATAACAGTATGCAACTTCATAAGAAGTTTTTATTTAACTTTACAGTATTCCTGCATAATTTAATTTCCACTGTGAAACTTCTCTATCCAACAGTCGATATTGAAGAGTGGGTGACTTGACGGTATAGATCCCGTCTATCTTGATTAATTTACCGTCATTTATGGATTCGATTACCATCTTGATCGTAGATATTTTAGTTGTTCTCCCACATTATTGAAGCGTAGGCGAAGATGTTCATTGTAGAAGCCAATATTAAATTTCTTTGAAAAATGAAGTGAAAATTCAATAAGGAATTTCCATCCTTGATAATTATATTCATATAATGTGAAACACCTATACTGTCGAAGTTTCAGCGAAACCATCAGATGGATGTCAAGTGATCAAATTTTGAACCTCAAACATCCACTAAACTGTCTTGCGTGGCTCCTATAAGCTGGTACGCATTGGATGGACCTTTACAATTTATTTCGAATGTGCCAGACTAGATGGTTCGACCATTCTCTGGAGCAGAAAGGCTCCCCAAAAGGACAATTTTATGTGTCGCACGCTTTTTTTTCTGTCGTGAGCAACATAGGCGAAGATAGTGATACTTTCTCAAAGAGTTTTTGGTATCGTTACATCGGTCATAGCTTCTAGTTGGACGGAAATCGGTGCAGATTACTTGAATCGGTCATAGGATTTAAAAACCATTGTTGTTGGTACTTTTCTGGAAAATGCTATGCGTTTTCTATGAGTTCAAAATTTGGGCACATAAGTTCCTGTATTGCATCCTCTTTTTGATTATAATTAGAACTTGGCTAGCTAACTTTATATATATATATATATATATATATATATATATATATATATATATATATATATATATATATATATTCATTTGGATTGGTTTTGTATCTGTATATTATGGATTAATGGGATTTTTCGTGGTAACAGATATTGAATGACTAATAAAGTTGGATTTAATTTACTCGACGTTTCGGCTCTATTTTTGAAGCCTTTTACAAAAGTTTCATCAAGAGTCTGTAAGATAAAATATAATTTGAAGCTAGTTTACAATACAAAGGTTGATATTAAAAATGTACCTCACTACGGATCGTTTTGTTTTCTTTTCTTTTGTTGTGGTAAGTTCCAGCTCGTGTGAACGACTGGTTTATGAATCCGAAACAGGTGTCGAGTCATATTCGTTTCACGTGTCTTTGCGTTATGCGCCTTTTATAATATTTGGGAATACATACACGGTGCTCAAATTATTCACGTCTGAACGGTTATTGATTACATTTTGTAGATTTTTCTGGATATGTATCATTTCTAAAATTTCTCTTTTCTTTGTGTTAGTTTCTGTTGCCAAAATTCTAGTTTTGTCGTAGTTGAAACTATATCCGTCTGTTTGTTTGTGTTTATTCAGTGCCGTGATTATATATTATATATATATATATATATATATATATATGAATATATATATATATATATATATATATATATATATATATATATATATATATATATATATATATATATATTTATATATATATATATATATATATATATATATATATATATATATATATAAATATATATATATATATATATATATATATATATATATATATAAATATATATATATATATATATATATATATATATATATAGGGTAAATTTCATCAAATATAATAATAAAATTCGTTGAACTCAACAGCGTCTGCAGATTGAGTTAGAGGGTTGAAAATATTTGTGATTTCAATTATTCATTTTTCTTGGTACATATTGCCATCTCGGGCGGCATACATCAAACCAAATGAGCTGGCTCTGAGGTTGTTTTCGAGGTAGAAGAAAAGTATCAAAATTTGAGTGAATTTTTCCAACCGCCACCATTTTTACTGAAACATTTCTTATTTTTCATTGGTTTTGAGAAAATCTCCATAGCTTCTGCAGATTAAATTAGTTGATTGAAATTTGGTTAGTCGATTGACTTCAACCCTTTTCCTCAACCGCGCTGCATTTCGCGGAGAGTATTCCGTTCGAATCGCATATCGACCTGCTTCGCTATCAGTACGGGATTCATTGCGCGAATTTATTTATTTTTGAATAAAATAATTTTTTTTTTAATTTTACTAGGGTTTGCTATTGAAGCGTGGTCCTTCAGTACGCGAAGAAATTGGCTAATTTGTTTTCAATAAAAAAAATTATTTTCTAATTTTCATTTTGGTTTTTCGAATTGGGAGAACTGGAGCAGAAAAAATATAATGCACAAATAGGGAGGCAAGTGTTTTTGACCAGACTAGGATTAATTTGCCTGCCCTTGCTACCTCTAGGGCGCAAACTACGTCACTACGACTGGTGTTACTTGCCTTCCTAGTAGTATAAGTAAATATTTTCTACTCCTTACTCGGTAAGTTCTCCGTTATGCAACAGATTTGTGGTATGTATTAAAGTACGTGTTTCAGTTGGATTGCTCAATTTATTCGATTAAAAATCAATAAATTTGAAAAAACTAGAGTAGAGCAAATAAATACATCTCAGGAGGCAATGTTTCGGACCATTTGGCCAGACATCGCTACCACACGGGAGCAAAATACGACTTCTAGCTAAAAGTATTATTTGCCTCCCTTGCATAACAATTCCAGTAGCGATATTTACTAAAAATTCTAAAATTAAGTAGAACAGTAATGTAATAAACCTATGGAGGCATTATTTTTTTTTGAAAATCATCGTTTCTTTTATTCAAATACTGTTCTATGTACTTAAATATTTTTACAGAAGAACATTACACCAAACTTGCTTGAAGTACCCACTCAAATCTTCAATTACCAACAATATTGTTGGTCACTTCAGTTGACTTTTGTTTATGTACCTATATGGTTTTTTCTGTAACAACAAGTAATTTTAGCTGCATTGTAGCAATTTATGTATTTTTCGAACTTAATAATTATATTAAGATGAGAGTTTCTCATAATGCATAAAATAAACTCACTTCAAACTATACAAAAAACTAAAAATTCTTGTCAGCCGACAAATGTGCCAGCCGAAGATGTCGCCCAGGGTCATTATATTCTTTTACCATTTCAGAAGGGGAAGAGTATGATTCACGTCGATATACAGTTCAAAATATATTGGCTGTCCTACTTTGACACAAGAGTTGGCCGTCTCAAGAAGCAACAGATAGATTAAACAAAATTTAAAAAGAATAAAAAGTTTGAAAATAACTCATAATAACAGAAAAATCCATTTTCACTGGAACAAAATAGAATTGAAGTACACATTGAATTTATTCAGTTACCCACATGTACCTATACCTATGTATAACAATTTAATTAATTAATAATTATTTATATCCGCAAAAAAAAAAAAAAAATATATATATATATATATACCTATATATAAAAAATTATTTTAAAAAAAAATTATTTAAAAATATATATATATATATATATATATATATATATATATATATATATATATATATATATATATATATATATATATATATATATATATATATATATATATATATATATATATATATATATATATATATATATATATATATATATATATATATATATATATATATATATGTATATTACCTATAGAATATTATTGGGAAATATAATTACTACAAAATTTAATTTTCAATTTGAGGAAATGTGCAGAGAAATTTTTTGTAATACCACTTGACATTATACATGCTTCACGTTGTAGTTTGTTACCATGTGAAAATTATGAGGATTGATGATATCGAAACAATCTTCCGAATTATTTTGACAATTATAAAATGATAAATTTTTCAGAAATTCGATGGGGAGATAAAGATGAAATGCTTGAATGAAATTTTTAGATTTTTCCTTGTATGAAATAGTTCATTATTTATTGTTACGATATCATATTGTTCAATCTATACTTTCTTCTTTCATTGAGTGAATATTTGCATTTAGTATAGAAAAATTTCTTGCAAACTCCAACAGGTATTTTTTGTTTTGAGATACAACAGGTAATAAGTTAATCCTTGTTGTACTTCGTTCTACATAATTTGAACTTTCAAAACAATTTGTTAAGATATTTGCGTCCAAAGTTTGTTTCGAGAAGGATTTCCGAATATAAGGGTAGGTTTACCTAATCTGTTCAATGTTTGGTGTTTGCTTCAAATGTTGAAAAAAAAAATTTTTTATATTTTCCTACCTGTTACCCTCGTCTCCAACGAGCAATCAGTATTTGTTTTCATCAACTCACGAATCACACGCACAACCCCGAAAACGGACACATCAAGACGTGAAAAAGAAAACAGAGCCACGGAAAACTGAAAGTGAGCGGAAGTACAGTGTGGAGAAAGACAGAGGAAAAACGGGCCGTAGCCGGCGAAACAGAACAAACTAAACAAACAGACCCCTCGCCGTTTGGTTTTGACGCTCGTCGCCAACCCTGCTCGGCTTTTATACGTAAGGGAAGTGCGCCGCTGGACGAAGAATGGTGGTTGCGCACCCCCTCGCGGCTCTCGTATAAAGTTGGTGCGCTGCCATGAGCGGGGTGCCGCATCGATTGCCCTTGCACTTTACGTGTCGGAGTGTGGAGAAAAAACAAATCCGCCGAGCGAAAAATTCCCTTAGATAAATGAGATTTCTTCGGTAATCGTCAGAATTAAATGTTGGCAATCTAAATCTTGTCTTAACAGAGCGCAAAAATACTACCTACATCTTCATAAGTGGATAAATAACTGAAAGTAAATATACAGCTAACAGGGTAAATATGAAGGAGTTTCAGTTACTGAATCTTCTTTCAGTAAAACTTCGAAATTCATTCCTATTATGCCTACCAAGTACCTTGAGCATTACCTTTCGTAAATAGTAAAGATTCGTCAATATTCGGGTGCTATGTTGCTTAACGAACGCAGAAAATTTTCAAATACAGTTTTAAAATAGTATATTGTTTTATTAGGTGTGAAAGTGATACTTTTTCTGGCGAGTCTAAATATTTGTCGGCTGACAATTTCTGACGAGCCACAAAAAGTGCTTTCCTCCGAATAAAACATGCGATTTTTTCCGCAAACGGTATTCAAACGATAGAATTAAAATAATATTTTTGAAAATGATTAAATTTAAAAAAACGTAAAACTAGATTACTTTGCTTACTGGTTTTGTAGGTGTTAAGGCAAGACAAATTTGACAATTCAACAAAATAATTGTCAGAAACATTTAAAGTCACTTTTACCCATAGGTCTGTGCGTTTTTGGTAAGTACCCGAGTATTAAGAAATGACTTGCTATAGTAAAATATATACAATTTTTCTTATAGATTACATTATGTCGGATTCGAAACCCAATTGTACCCCGCCCGACGTACTTGATATTGCCGTGAGCGTACAAAAAAGTATAATATTTGTACGCTCACGGCCGGAAAAAAAAATTTCAACATTGAGAACTGAGGTTAAAAAAGGCGTCATTTTTTGACGTTTGCAGAAAAACTTCTTTAACCCAATTTTTCAAACTAAAGTATTGAATACCTATAGTGTTAACGAGTGTAACACACTGAAAGACTTCCGATCAACAGAAAATATTGAATTAATTTTAATTTATACATGAATGACCCACTGTCATACGAAACCGTTCATTTTTGGAGACGAAACTTTTTTCAATTTGAAGAAAACCCAGGAATTCCATCTTTACGTTAATACCGTGCTGCGGTATTCAACTTTAGCAGACTATTTGAGTGAGACTTATAATGTTTGGTGACACTCTCTTCATGTAGAATAATTATTTTCAACATATTGATCAGGCGTTTCAATTAGGTACTTCTTCTTTCCGTCAGATATCAAACGAAGATATATTTCGTAGGAGAACTACTATAATGTTCCTAGATGAGCTGCTTCTGGAATTCCTTATGCCGGAAGATCTAAGGTGTCCCAGATATAACTTTATACTTACCATGAAACTTCGTTTAATAAGAAGTTTTGAAAAACGTCCAAAATTGTATGATTTCCAATTTGACGGAAACATCGATAATTATGTACTTGTTTTTGTGATTGTGACTTCTTGGTAAATTTGGGTATCCGGTGCCATTTAGGGGATGGGTCAACAACACCGAGATCTAATGGGTTCCATCGTATCAAAGCGGTTTTGGCACTGACTTTGAATTCGTCAAAAGAAGGTTTGAACATTTATATTATAAAACTCAACGTTTTGGAAAAGAACGACGACAGTTAACTCCAGTAATTTTTGCAAAAGTATGAAGGAGTTGGCCCTACATTTGTTGGGAGAAACAGAGTGCGAAGTTTGAGGGTTTATTATCACTAATGCAGTATAAATTAATATCTCTAAATTATAAATTTTTTTTTTTTTTATGAAACTGTATCACAAGTTTCCCATTTGTTGTAAGAACTCAGAAACAGAGATTTTCTCTGTTTCACTTTATGTAATATATGAAATTGACTATAGTCAACAAGTGTATTTCACATAAATTAATTTCCCTTCAGGGACAGGATGTAGCTTATATATATATATATATATATATATATATATATATATATATATATATATATATATATATATATATATATATATATATATATATATATATATATATATATATATATATATATGTATATATATATATATATATATATATATATATATATATATATATATATATATATATATATATATATGTATATATATATATATATATATATATATATATATATATATATATATATATATATATATATATATATGTATATATATATAATAATATATATATATATATTTATATATATATATATATATTTATATATATATATTTATATATATATATATTTATATATTCGACTTACTTTTTACTTTGCTGTATTTTTACTTATTCATCTCTTGTTAGCAATAACAGGCTAGTTAATTCTGAAGACCGATATAATTAACAAGGAAGTAGGAAGCCCATAAGAAAAAGTCCAATGTTGTTCGATCTAGCGATCTTGAAGTCCTTTCCAATTAACCCCTGGTACAAATTCAGTGTTAGGAAAACTTTTGATTTAACAAGTCAGGTAGGAGGACTCATAGTGTGGTGTAGGACTATTCTGTTGAAGAAATAAATCATTCTCTCGAAACCGATCATCATTTACATAAATTTCAAGAATTCGGAGGAATTCTTTTGATGAAATTTTGAGGCAGATTGAGGTGAGATTCACACGTCAAAGTGTACGATAAAAAAAAAGCAATCAATATTATTTCCCAAATTCCTAGCCCATACATTTAATGAACATTGTTTCACTGTTTGAAAGTAAATCCCTTCAAATTTGAATGTCTGATTGATTGAAATTAGTTTGAAAATATTTTCTTTCGATTTATTCTACTGTTAATTCTACTGTTACTGTTACTACATTATTACTGTTACTTTAGAGGTTTTTCACATCTATTTCAACTCAAC
>JARQZK010003781.1:25000-110000 GCA_030704885.1 Cynegetis impunctata
CAATTAACGAAAAATTTGTTGAAAAGATCTCTGCGGGAGTGGATGAGCTTTTTCATGGTTATATAATGAGAGTCTCTATTCTAGCTGGCCAATTCCGTCTGAACCATTATTCGTGAATAAGATGAATGTGACCGACAATAAGAGACGAAAAAGAAAATTTCCTTTGAAATTGAAAACACGCTGAAAATAAGGCTTATGAGTACTCGAAAAGATACTGATTCTAATGTGTTTCTTCAAATTAATTTTGTAGTTCATCTTTTTTCAATGTGCATTTTAAGAAAAACAGGATAGTTTACAACGAGCCTCGAGCGCTCCGAGATGATTGAAACAAAAGACGATTTATGCTGGATTCAATTCTCTCTAAGTGATGGCAAAACAAAAACATTTTTGATGGTAAAACATTCCACAGGTTTTTGGTCGAGCTCAGTAACGCCCATCCATCGATATCTCAGAAACTGAATGTGAGAAATATTTTGAAATTTCGGACACTGGCTAGATGTCTTGGAGCCTATTCAGCTAAAATATTGTTATTTATTGGGCATTTCCGGTTATACCGGAAATATACCCCAAGTCGCTTATTTTGAATGCAACACCCTATATATTATCACATTTTAGAATTCTACTCAAAATTCTAGGCAGATTTTGTGTATCTTGTCCTATACCTAAGTCTAAGCGTTTTTGACATATTCATGTTTTTATGTCAAAAATGACGATTGCAAATCCTAATATAATTATCAATATTTCCTATAAGGAAGTCCTTATTATTTACTTTAGATTGTATTCCTTGTTGGGAAGGACTTACTTTAATAAAGTTTGTATAATATTTGGATAACTAATCATACAGGGTGTTCAAAAAATAAGATCTAAAATGAGATTGAGAAAACAGATGAAAATCAATTTTTTCAAATGGGAACCCCCATTTTTTCAATTTTGTAGTATTTAGCATCAAAAATTGAGGTAGCTTTGTATGATTTTATCTACACCTAAAATTTTTAGTTTTCGAAATATTGTCAATTTTATATTTTTATATGGCGATTTTGCATTTAATCAACAAAAGACAATTAGAGCTAGGATAGCCACGATCGTATTTGACATTTTAAATCATCGTAATGGCACCCAAGTTATATTATACAAACGAAGATTATTTAAACTTATTAATTGTTTATGGACAATGTGATAAAGTTGTTTTCAGAACATGTGATACATTTGTGACACCATATCCTCATAAACAGAAACACATGAATTTTGAAGTTGACTATTTAGACACCTTGCCCCTGCGTGATATTCGAAATCTTTTCTATCAACATTATGGGGGGCAACTCCATATAATGCCCATTTAGTAAATATTTATCTGTAATACTTATTTTATGATCAATGGTTAGCCAACAATAGACTAAATTTTTGGCCACCTCGTTCCCCAGACCTATCAGTACTTGATTTTCATTTATGATGAACAGTGAAAAATAACGTGTATAACACCGCAGTGACCACCATGGAATACTGCATGAGGCGAGTAAGTACAGCATTTGAAGAACTGCACCACCAGTCAATAAGAAGAGCCGCCCATGAACAACAATTGCGGCTTAGATGCTCGAATTGAAGTACAAAAACACCAATTCGAACATTCAATTAAATAATTTTTTTAACATTTCTATTTCCAGTTTACGGTATCAATTTTTTCATTGTTAATAAATGGTTTATTTCTGTACATGTTTCCTTAGCGGGTCCAAAGTTACTCAAGTTTTCTATAATTCATCTTATAGTAATTGGTGATTGTTTCTGTTTTAGAGGATATCGTGTCACAAATGTATCACATGTTCTTGAAATAACTATATCACATTGTCCATACATAATAAATAAGTTTAAATAATCTTTGTATGATTTAACCATTACGATGATTTGAAATGTCAAATAGGATCGTGGCAATCCTAGATCTCATTGCTAAATGATTAAATGCAACATCGCCATATGAAAATATTAAATTGGCAATATTTCGAAAACTGAAAATTTTAGGTATAGATAACCTTATACAAAATTAAATTAATTTTTGATGCTTAATACTACGAAGTTAGAAAAATGAGGGGTTTCCATTTGAAAAAATTGATTTTTGTCATTATTCTGAATCTCATTTCAGATTTTATTTTTTGAGCACCTGTATGATGAGTTATCCAAATATTATACAAAATCTATTACAGCAAGTCCTTTTCAACAAGGAATTCATCCCAAAGTAAGTAATAAGGGCATCCTTATAGGAACAATTGATAATTATATCAGGGCTTGCAATCGTTATTTTTGACATAAAAATTTAAATATGTCAAAAACCCTTCGACTTAGGTATAGCACATGATGCATAAAATCTGCCTAGAATCTTGGGTAGAATTCAAAAATGTAACAAGCGACTTAGGGTATATTTCCGGTATTCGTGGCTTCATCAAAACTTTCAAGTTTTGATAAATCCACGAATGTCGTGGCGAAACGTCAACTTTTTAATAAAATCGAGTTTTTTAAGATTCAACAAGCCTGTTATTGCTAATAATTATCAGAAGATTAGAAATAGTTCACAGGCAACAACAATTCGAATAAATATATATATATATATATATATATATATATATATATATATATATATATATATACATATATAATTGGGTTATGGTTGGCAGTGCGAGGTAAATTGAATATCTTCAATTCAGCTTCATTAGAAATAAATTAATAAACGTTTCGGAGGTCCCCTCCTTCTTCAGTATTAATTTGTATCATACATTCTCCTTTTCTCTAATATATGGTGCAAAAATTGTTTGATTTGTGTGTTATTCCATCAATATACAGTCATTTTTTGATTTCTTCTGACCATTTTGTTTTATAATTCATGTTGTTGAACAACATGAATTATATAAAATAAAACAAAATTCTCATTCCTTTGTGTTATTGAAATTTTTGAATACAAAACTATTAAATCGTTTTTAATTTACATAGCGCACTAGCTATGAAATATTCAATTACAGAATTTATTTTTTCTTTCTCATTTCGGTCTTCTATCAAGGCGTGCTTCTTCAAACCATATTTAGTTCCTTTCGAATCTCATCTCAACACGATGTACTTCACGCGAAAAATTCGGCCTGTGTGATGGAGATCTGCTACTCTTTCTTTTAAATTAGTGAAGTATACAAATTTGATGGTTTCTCCGGGTATAAGAAGGTGCTTTTCATTGAAGATCCCAACCACTGAAGGAAGAGCCTTGCCGGAAATATTTCCTCAGGAAATATTATCTACAACTCATTCAATACTCAAAAAGTCCTCGACAACCAACGATTTAAATAGAGTGGTTGGTCTTGTTTTTAGGCCGGATTCGGAAGATCTTTTTGACGCTGAGCATATGATTTCACTATAGCTTCTCTGTGATATAGGTATGTGAAGAGTAAATTATAAACACTGAAGAGACATGAACTTTAAACGTATTAAATACTTTTATCAACTTACTTTTCGAACTTTGCATTACACATAATTGCTGCAGTTTCTATGTCACAAATCTCCATTGCAAAATTTTAATATTGAGACAATATAACTCAAATATGATTTACAGCAAAAACAAATTTTTAAATTGTTCCTATAAATATATTGAACTTATAAAGTTGTCGGAAAAGAAAATGACAAATTTTGTATGTTGGAAATATTTTACGTTTGAGAAGTCAGAAACCTTCGCATCTTGTCACTGACATAAATCACGTTCTATTTCAATATTATCTTTCACAGCTTGCCGACGGCTATAAGTTGCTGTATTCTGAAGAAGACTCATACAATATAACTTTTTAAAGAAAAAAAAACTAACTTTTCACAGGTTGAAATAAAAATCTATTGAGTAAACGCGTTTCGTCATAACATTGACTTCATCTCGTACTAAATTATACTAAAAAACAATCTATTTATACGAAAAATTGAACATAACAGAGGGGTTCCTAGAGAAACTGAATAACAATAAGCAATTCATTCAGAGTTATTGGTAGGTACATTGAACAGATTAAGGAGAGGAGAAGGGTTTACTTCAATCTGGTCGTTAACTAGGTTTCCGGAATTTTCATATTTATAGATGTATAGGGATTTTTTATTTTATTTTTACATTTCAACCTGTGAAAAGTTAGTTATTTATTTCTTTTTAAAGTTATGAATATGAACTTTCACCAAGTAACTGCCAATTCAATTCAACTCATATAATATGTCGATCGTTACGCGACCATTTGTACCAATCAACTTCAGCCGCAAGCCGCATAAAGGAACTTCGTTCAAAAAATACGAGACAATTTATAAATTAGCGTCAAACTTTTATCAAATGAATATTAACGCAAAAAAAGGTATTCTAAAACTAGGGTGAATCCTTTAAAAATCAAATGCTCCAGATGCCGCAGCGGCAAATGTTCTAATAATTTCCTGTTAATCTATAGAGCCAGCAGCTGTATTTTCAGTGAATAGCATTTCCAAAGACGATAATCGATTTTGACTCATGGAGCTTCTTAAATATGATTTTATTGAATTTAATTTTCAGAGCAATATAACCGTCATATATCCTTAACTATCTTAGTGTTTCGAAATTCATCAGAAGAACATTCTCGAAAAGCTAATAATTAATAAGAAAATCACCTTCATACATTTCAGGAATTTTTTCCGCGATTCAATTTCCGTTTTGCTGGATTTTCACAGTCGTTAGACCTCCGGTTAGAAAAAATTTTTTATGCTAAATGTATTAAGTAGCAGGCATAATAAAATTGTAATTAATGATTTTTGGAACGAAGTTGCTTCACGCGGTTCACGGTATTAGTTGGCTGGTAGACATCGTAGTGTAAAGATTTGCAAATTATATGGGGCTTCCTCAGATTACAGCAACAGATTGTTGTAGGCGCGCTCTGAAAGATAATATTGAAAAATATGTGATTGAAGACGTGGACGAGATGCAATGAAAATTCGCGTAATGGAAATAGCAGTATGTTTAATATAATCTCAGAAAAGTAAATTAATGAAATTGTATATCTTGATACAATTATTCTGTTTATATACCTTTAGGGTTTATATAATATTTCGAAGGTATGTGGAAACTACTTAGAACAATGATGCTTTTCAGAAAGTAAAGTTTATTAAGAATTTAATAACAAATCAATGACATTAACTTCCTACCGATATTTCTATACCTACTTGAAAGAAGAAATATTACATGGTTTTCAATTCATCCGTCTTTGAAAATATACATGCTGTCTGCGTTGAAACGGTCGCCTTTCAAAATATATCAATAGGTACGCATTTATAAGAATACAGCTGACAGAACGTAACTTTTATATTATACCTCCTAAGCCTGTACTTTGACGAATATTAAGTATTTCGACGAACAACAAAACTCTTGTTCGTCATTCGAGAAAACATCAGAATGGAGGATAAAACTGATTCAGTGTCAACTTGGCGATCGAAATATGCGCCTGTGTTTGAATAACTTCAAAATAGGGACCGATCTCGTCTACTGTGTTGAAGTAGTACAACAAAAAATGTGTGAGCGGCAGAGCTCTGTCACTAACGACGGATTCTTTTCTAACGAAGTCCATCTCATCAAGATGCTATTCGAACGGAATAAATTGTAGTTTGAAAAACCACGCTTCAATAGCCAACCAAGATGAAAATTAAAAGAGAGTTTATTTTATTGAAATAGCTACAACTTACGAAGTACATCGCTTACTGAAGAACCGCCAAAACCAAACCAAATAAAAAATATTAGAAAATAATCTATTTTATTGAAAAAAATTGCAACGGTTCGGAAAATTCACTCAAATTGATATTTTCGTTCTGACTCTAATATATATATATACCTATATATATATATATATATATATATATATATATATATATATATAAATATATATATATATATATATATATATATATATATATATATATATATATATATATATATAATATATATATATATATATATATATATATATATCTATATATATATATATATATATATTTATTATTATTTATTCGAATTGTTGTTGCCTGTGAACTATTTCTAATCTTCTGATAATTATTAGCAATAACAGGCTTGTTGAATCTTAAAAAACTCGATTTTATTAAAAAGTTGACGTTTCGCCACGACACTCGTGGCTTTATCAAAACTTTTGAAAAAATTGAAATTTCTTTGACATTTATTGATTTGAAAAAATTTGAATAGAAACAGACTACTCTGTTTCACTAAAATTTTTCGGCTGTGGCCGTTCTTTGTTATTTATTACGTGCTATTCAGTCCAATATTCACATTCAAATCTGTTATTATTAGATGGTAAGGGAAACCACAGGAACCTTTACCCACGTAATGTTCGAAATAGGTTCAAAATATTTTGATAGAGTCAAAGAATTTTAGTGAAACAGAGTAGTCTGTTTCTATTCAAATTTTTTCAAATCAATAAATGTCAAAGAAATTTCAATTTTTTCAAAAGTTTTGATAAAGCCACGAATGTCGTGGCGAAACGTCAACTTTTTAATAAAATCGAGTTTTTTAAGATTCAACAAGCCTGTTATTGCTAATAATTATTAGAAGATTTTATATATATATATATATATATATATATATATATATATATATATATATATATATATATATATATATATATATATATATATATATATATATATATATATATATATATATATATATATATATATATATATATATATATATATATATATATATATATATATATATATATATATATATATATATACAAAATAAAGATATACCTATATATAAGACATCAAAAACATTTCCAGAATCGTGGTCCAGGAGGCCTAAAACGGAGAACTGTTGACTTTCGATAACCTGCAATAGTCTATTATTTTCGGAGAATATGATAAATTTTCTTAGGAAAACTTAAAATTTCAATCAGACTGATGAAACCTGGCCAAACTCAAAAATGCCTTCGATATTTTAACAGAAGAGCGAAAAAAAAATTAAAATAAAAAATAAATATATATATATATATATATATATATATATATAAATATATACAAAAATATATATATATATATATATATATATATATATATATATATATATATATATATATATATATATTCTTTTTATATTTATTAGCAATAACAGGCATTTTAAATCTCAAAAAACTCAATTTTATTAAAAAGTTTTAATAAAATCCAGTTTTTTGAGATTCAACAAGCCTGTTATTGCTAATAATTATCAAAAGATTAGAAATAGTTCACAGGCAACAACAATTCGAATGAATAATATATATATATATATATATATATATATATATATATATATATATACATATATATATATATATATATATATATAGATATATATATATATATATATATATATATATATATATATATATATACATA
Organism: Cynegetis impunctata; assembly: GCA_030704885.1. NCBI lineage: Eukaryota > Metazoa > Arthropoda > Insecta > Coleoptera > Coccinellidae > Cynegetis > Cynegetis impunctata. The sequence goes on from JARQZK010003781.1 coordinate 32,402, forward strand.
TATATATATATATATATATATATATATATATATATATATATATATATATATATATATATATATAAATAAATATATATATATATATTATTATATATATATATATATATATATATATATATTATATATATATATATATATATATATATATATATATATATATATATATATATATATATATATATATATATATATATATATATATTGATATCTTCTGATTTCATTTGTTTTTTTGGTTTCATTTAGTAAATATTCTGTGCACCGAAGATAAAGAACGACCATCTAGAACAAATTCAATATTTGGGGATCCACCACGAAGTCACAGAAATTCAATAGCATCCAGGTAAGCAATTTTTGTCCATGGTTACTCTCCAACTTTGATTGGATATGTGCCATCGTTCATTCAAAATTAATAACCGTCAATTTTATAATAGCAAATTACAATGACTAACAGGGGCATTTCATTGATAGAAGTTCATTTTGTAAACTTTCATATATTCCTTATACCCCACCTTTGGACTCACGAAACTAGGTAGCACGGCCCATATAGTCATACGTCGAACGCTTCGCAACAGTGCCCACGAAGGGTGGCCGATCTCCGCACCAACACGTGGCCTCGTGCTAGGCGCGTGCCAACTAGGCCATGCGTCCACGTGCTGTGCCCAAGTACCTGGCTGGCGCGACGACCACCTGATTGCTTCTCACCACCGCAGGACAGTATTCAGCTGTAGACCCTATGATCTGAAACATAATGGAGGTTCAACTCACTACAACTACTAAAATTCTCATGACTTCACCTTTAAAATATCTTTCTAGAAAAATTTTGAACCAAATATTATGCCAGTTTATTGTAATCAATATATAATTGTCCGATTGGTAGTGAATTACCAATTTCATATTAAATATCAATCAGAATAGTCCTCTTTCTGCGTAGGCAGCAAAGTTAGTACTTATGATAGCAAAGTAGATAGTCATCGTGTTAACTAAATATTAGACATTCTTTGACGAGAAGAATCTTTCAGACTATGTAGACAGACAACCGTAAAAAAAATTTGTAATGAATAATTTCAACCTAGTTTTGTTGCTACTATTAATAGTATTATTGCTATTTTGCTGCCTAGATGCACGAATATATTTATTCTTCAACTCCTTTCATAAATACCACAATATCCGAGAAAGAGCCATCACTTTCTTATAATTATCCATCTACTGTTTACGTAGATAAAATAAATTGAGATTATAGGTTATGCTCGAAAGAAATTTATTGCGTATGAAATTTACTTTTTTTCAGAAATTGTTGATTGATATAAACTCGAATGTCGATTTAATTCGTAACAAAATTTTTGAATGTTTTATTATATTTCTTGGTAGAACTTATATATTAAATTTAGTCGTGGTCATGAAACCCTTGAAATTATTTTGATTGTTCAACAGTGAAGTTTTGTAGCTGGAACATGAAACATTATGAAGGAGTTGAAGAAACATACCATCACGTACTCAGCTGTAAATTTTCTTGTTGATGATATTCAACCAGCTATGTTTGTATAACGAACTGAATAGTTAAAGCCACACATTTATGTAAGTACAAGTCAAAACGGTTTGTTTACATTGTTTGAGATTACTTTCATTCCATTTTCATTTTCTTGCTTCTTGTTAATACCAAAGCGAAAATGCTTGACTCAGACTGATTTTGAACTTATCCAGAATGATATTTAAGATGTTATTTATGTATTTATATAAATACTTTTAGAATGTGTGATGAAGCGACAGAATAGCCGTGAAAACTTTCGTATGTAATAAAAATTTTCCTCAACAAATCTCCAATTAATTTGAAGATATATATATATATATATATATATATATATATATATATATATATATATATATATATATATATATATATTATATATATATTAATGTTAATATGAAGTATTTTTGTAAAATCATATAAGTAAAATCTGAAACTTATGAAACTAGGGATTTTATTGAGATGATTAAGTTCAATATTCAATGAAAATTTAAAAAATAATTTTTGATCCATGTACTTAATTCGCTCAAATACTCATGGAGGTTGAACGTTATAAAACAGACTTATGCCGGGCCGGAGACTTGATTCCGTTCGCACAGCTGGTTCAAGAAAACCCATCACTTCCACCCTAAAAGCTGTCTATATTTCAGCTTCCGTTATACGAAACCCCCTTGTGTCTACCACAGCTACCTGATGAGTCATTGAACTCCGACTCGGATATGGATCAGGATGGGGATACCTATATGGCTTACGTATTTTAAAATTCAAGAAAGAGGCATATGCGATCTAGCAGCTGTTGCTTCTATGGCACAGGGTTCGTTTTTATATTGCATGTCATCAACCTTCAACTGGAAGATGTTATTCGGAGAATATATATACACTAAGTAATTTAAGTGAGGGTCTCTTCATACTTGAGAACATATTGTTTAGTCCGATTCGTAGAAAATTAGTTTTAGCAGAAGTTTTCATGAAACCATGATCAATTAGCTGATAAATTTAGAAAAGGAATGAATATTCCTCTAGGTAATAGCCAATGAAAGTGAATATGTATTGAATGTTGTAGAAGTCAATATGTTTTTTTTTTCAAACAATTAATATTGCTGGAATATTAAATCACAGAAATTATTGTGGTTGGTATTGATTCTCAATAGTTATGCAAACAATAGTTGAATGAACTGGAGTTTCTGCAAAGCATTAGTTAGAGCTAAAAATTTTCTTCTCTTTCTAACAAATAAATAGAATCTATTGAACTAATTTTTTCACCAGGAACACCGCACTTGGTTTTTAGCAATATTCGATCAACTATTGAATTATGAAGTAACATGTATCTGTCTCCTGGCAACAGGGTTTTCAGCTGTACCTAAGTGTTGAAATGTCGAAATTTGAGATAGATATTAAGATATTAAGAAGTATCGGTCTCGACGTGCATCTCATTCGATCAATCATCGAAATCAAAGCTACGGAATAAAAACCTACTTGTATTCAAAAAAATATAAAAATTATGGTAGACTTTCCAGCTCTATTCGATGAAATATCAAATTTTCTGGGCTATTCGATGAAACGTACAACTTTGTAGTAAGAAGTATTCATGTTTAAGAAATAGTTATTTCAGCTTTTTTGTTTTTTTTTTATAAAATGAACTTCTGAGAGGTATTCATTTCTACATGAATGAGTTTCCTTACATTAGGAGTCAGGTAGAATATAACACCACCATTGAGCTAGTTAACTGAGCGTTTGGCTTGCTGACTAGCATTCGGAAGATCTCGGCTTCAAATCCGTGATTTGATTGGTCTGCTGTGCGTTTCTTTCAGACGATATCTCATGGTGTAGGTAGGTCAGAGGATACAAACTAAAATGGACGAATTCGGAACCGGTATTCATTCTCTGGACCCCGCTTCTCTTCCACACTTACATAAATTATCTCGTCTCATCCATCCTTAAAGTACTTATATATACAGGAGTTTCTTTTATGTGGATTTCTAACCCTAAGCAACTCTCTTCATTCAATCATAGACATGCTTAACTCAACAGATAAGCATGAGCTGCAGATCAGATCACGGAACCAGAGCCGCGAGCTGGTTCACAGCTCAGCTCAATTAGTAGTACCTATACTATGGCTAGCGACGCGTGAGTAGCACGCTACTCTAGTGCAGCTAGAAGGAATCATGAGTCATAGGTTATTGGATCACTTGCATCACACTATCATTTCGTTAGTTATTAATATGTTTGTGAAGCTTTCAGACGCTTCGCAGCTCACAAAACGGAACGAATGAATTTTTTCAGTATTTCTGCACTGGTTTTCTGAGAATAAGTAGATGCTTGTAACTGGCCACAGTGACCGACCACAGATAAACCGCCCAAATTGACAATGATAACTTAGCACTACTTGCGAGCCGTGAGCCGTTTAGTTCGCAATTGAGCCACAGCTCAATGAGTCAAGCCTCAGTGATCTGAATATTTGAACCGGCTCTGACCTGAGGTACACACGTCTACTCCACATCACATCTACTCCACATCACATCTACTTGAGGGAATAATGAAAGAATTTTTTTTTTCAAAATAGAACTCTTCAGAATTTCATAGCAATTGACTATCGACATAACATCATCGCTGTACTCTGTATATTGTCATTCTTCACTTACAGGCAATGTAATAAATATCGTGATCAATTCGAAGGACAAAAATATTATTTTAACTATTGAGCGTCTCAACCTCAGCCTAGAGGAAAGTCGTGTAAGCAATCAAGAAATACAAAATTGATCTATTTATTGCGGTAGTCCTCCCTATTCCCGGTATCTGGCCAATATCAAACAGGTCGTTATTCGGACCGAAAAATAATGACTTTACTGTTGCATTATACAACGAAATGTCGTGGGGGCAATTTTGATAACACAAATAACGGGGATTTGGCAGCGAACGCGGTTAGAGACACTAATGTATACGGTTTGGTGGTCTGTTATTCCCTCTGTCATTATATCGTGGTTTCCATAAAACTGGCCCTGTAAATCTGCATAAGAATAACGAGCGAACGTTCCCCCGCGGCCGATTTAGAAGCATAATAAGAATGACTCTGTTTATTTTCACGATTTCATTACCATTTTTTTAATTAAGCTACTCGGACGTGTGACGGAATGAGCGAAGAAAAACCGTGTCCGCACGTCAGCACTTAAGTGGCGATGATGGAGAACTGTAATTATGGCACGAACACGATGAGTTGGTACAATTCACATCCTTGATCCAAAACTCAATTAGGTGACTTTTGCTGCTATCTAAATTCCGGTCTATGGCACTGATTAACAACTTGGTGCTTATGACGTGCATATATTAGTGATTTTCCATACCTTTAAGCCTCTAAGAATTCGTTATTCACATACAAACACACACACACACAAACATACACACACATTAAATAAAAACAATATCTCAAAGTTATTGCTTTGAAAATATTTTAGTATTATAAAATAATAAATATAAAAATATTTAAGTATTTGAAAATAACTAATACAGTTATATAGTAATACACTACTAAACTAGTACTAATATTTCTAAACTGAAGATTTAACATTCTGTATTTATTTAATTCTCTATTTTATAAAGATTTTTAATATTGCTCTAAATAACATTATTAGGGCTAGAATTTCTTTAGAAACGTTTAAATGTCGACCTTCTGACTAGATTACTGAATATTAAGTCGTTGATGACTGGTCGGATATTCAATTCATCCAAAACATCTCGGTGGGCATGAAGAACAGCCAAGAGGTTCAATATCTTCTGTCCCATTGTTGCTGTCGTGAGTGGAACTACTTGAAGAAGCTAATTCACATAACATTTTTCCAACTGCAGACTCTTGTTAAGACCAGTTGCTTTTTATTAGCGATATCGGCTAACATATTCAAGTGTAAGCGCAGTCTCTCGATGTCTAGATCGTTTTTGACAAACTCAGTTGATTTTTTAAACTTTTTTTCGCCTATGCTCACTAAGAGCAAGTACTCTTGGTCGACTGCAATACCCTGTGTGAGTCCAGTTGATGCAAACCGCTCAATAATACAAGATTGCATTGTTTCACAAACTTCAATGTGTAGAGCTTTGTAGTATTCCTTTGGGGTTTAAAAAGTGTGCGGAGAGCTGGCTTCGTTGTTTTCATTCTTCTTTGGTATGACGTCTATTCCGAGGAAAAAAGGAATCATCAACTTGTGAAGGTTTTTCTTTTAAACACAATTTCGAAAGTTTGCAAAACTATCACGCCTTATAAATCAAGCCCTCATATATTTTTTCACAGATCAGCAACACTTAGATGAGGGCATTGATTTTTTTCAATGACATCCTCTACTGGGTTCATGTCATCTGTCAAAGTTAAATCAGAGACTAAGCTAAAGAAACTGAACTCATTGTATGGTAATAAAAAAAATGACGTAAAAGAAAATAAGTCTGAATTGTAACATTGACTCAAGGGAGTCTACACATTTGTAACCTGCCTCTGTTTTGTCCTCTGGAGACATTTTGTGATTCTGCAAAGCATAATATAACTAATAATTTTCTTGAATTATTGGGGGGGCTCGAGCCTCCTCAGGCCCCATAGAGTCGGCGCCTATGTATATATATATATATATATATATATATATATATATATATATATATATATATATATATATATATATATATATATATATATATATATATATATATATATATATATATATATATATATATATATATAAAATAAATAAATGTCAAAGAAATTTTAATATTTCAAAAGTTTTGAAAAAGCCACGAATGTCGTGGCGAAACGTAAACTTTTCAATAAAATCGAGATTTTTTTGAGATTCACCAAGCCTGTTATTGCTAATAATTATCAAAAAGTTAAAAATAGTTCACAGGCAACAACAATTCAAATAAATACGTTGAATGTTCAATGAAGTCTGATATTTCTAAACAAAATTAATTATTGTTATACACAAAAAACGCTGGGTGGGTAATGACATCGAATTTTCTCAACCACATACTAGCTCATAAGTTCAGTACTTATGACATGCGAATAAATCACAGTGGTATCCATCTGAACTAATAGGTATTTTACTTCAGGTCAAATAGAAGCGTCAATCACTTCACACCCGTAGGTTGCCACTGATCCGTCCATGAAAACATTGAAAAGAATCTGAGGGCTGCTACTAGCGTTGCCAGTAGAAAATTTTAGTGGAAAATCGAAAAATGTAACACGTTGCAGAACTTCGCAAATTATATAGTAGCCGCCTACGGTTATGAAGGAAACTAAATATATGGTGATTGGCATTTCCATTTGACCTGAAGTGAGATACTTATCGGTTCCGATGAATGACGCAGTGATTTGTTTACATGTCATAATTACTCATCTTAGGAGCTATGAGGTTGGCTATATTGATGGGTAGGACACCACTACTAAGCTCGTTGAAGAGCCAAACATTTTGTCTTATGTTTCGTCGTATGTGATACTGGTGGAGAATTTTCTAACTTTATCCCTTGATTGACGATTGCTTTGTTTTATCTCAAATTAAATTATCTCTTAAGAGTTGAGTTAGGTAGAAAGGTTTCCTGCTATTATTTTGAAAATGGAAATCATAGAACAATAAACTGATAGGCAATCAAGAACCTGCAGCATATTATATATTATGGTAGTGTATCGGTTCCATTTCAACACTATTCTCATTCCTCTATTTTGCAGTTTCTGCTACGATGCGATACAGTTTGAACTGAAAAGAAATAATGAGAGGACAGTAATCAGAGTGAGGTTTATAGTATGATAAACCGTTGAGAAGGTTTGAGATGACATATATCGGCTGATGCGTGTGAAAAAAAATTTTTGTTTTTGCAATTTTTTTTTGATATATTGGAATGGTATTTTTAGATTCATTTAGTTGTCTATCGTTAATCCAAGATATTTAAACTCTTTAAAATATTCAATTGTTTGACCATGGATTTCATTTTTTTTTATATCGAGTGGTTATAATCATTGACTTTGTTTTCTTTCTGTTGAGTTTCAGTTTATTAGTTATAATATATATATATATATATTTATATATATTTATATATATAATTATATATATATATATATATATATATATATATATATATATATATATATATATATATATATATATATATATATATATATATATATATATATAATTCTTTGGGTAACTACCTATTGTTGTATCAATTATCGTTATTATTATTATTGAAGCCGCTGGAGAAAATAATATTCAGATGGATCTGTGATCTAATGCTTCAGATCAACAGAAATGAAAACAGATAGTCCGGGAGCCCACTGTCGAAAAGTCTACGTCATAAAACATCCGGTTCATTCATAATTTATTTGAAAGGATTTATACCAAAGAATATTAAACCGTTGGTCTGCCTAAACTCATCCTGGCGGGTCTTAGTTAATGAACGTAATTTATTTGGCAAAAACTGGTACGTCACCTAGGTCACAAAACATCCGACTGAAATTTAAACACATTATAGATAAATATCAGTTATTTGAAATTGTCTTGGTTTGCCAAGCTTCACCCTGGCGGAAGTGCTCGGCAGACCACCCTAAAGCGGTGACAACTACTGTCAAATTGATTGGTCTCAGTCATTCCAGATCATAGATTGACTAGAAAGAATGTATGATAAATCCTCGGAACATTCCATTAGTGATTTGTTTTGAAAAAAGCATATGAAGGTTACTCTTTGGATGTGCCTGGTTTACCACTACACAATTTACAACTTGAGGTTGGCTCGGTAGTCATCATGATTCGGAATCTAAACCAATCAAAAATATGCAATGGAACGCGTTTGGTGATAAGAAAACTGGTGATCAATGTTATTCACATGACGCACTCTAAGGAAGATTCAGAGGTGAAAACGTTCTCAATCTGAGGATTCCGATGATCCCAACCGATATGCCCTTTGAGTTCAAACGAATTCAATTTCCGATTCGTCTTGCATTCACCATGACGATTAACAAATCACAAGGCCAATTCTTGAGTGTTGATTGTCTCATTTCAGAAAATGCATATTTTTCTCATGGTCTATTGTACGTGGTATTTTCATGTGTCAACCCATCTCCTTTATTTATTGTTGCGCCTGAATAAGAAAAATAAATTCTATGCAGCATAATAATATATAACTCCATCATAGCAGATGTCTTGCCGACACGCCATGGAAATACTTGATTAGTGGTGGTAAGCCAGGCACATCCAAAGAATAACCTTTATATGCTTTTTTCAAAACAAATCACAGTCAACATAAAACAAAAAAATTTACTCTTTCGCGATTTACAGCTTATTAACTGTCAAGCAGCGGTAATGGAATGTTCCGAGAATTGATCATACATTCTCTCTTGTCAATCTATGATCTGGCTGGACTGAGACCGATCAATTTGACAGTTGTTGTCACCGCTTTAGGGTGGTCTGCCGAGCACTACCGCCAGGGTGAAGCTTGACAGACCAAGACAATTTCAAATAACTGATATTTATCTATAATGTGTTTAAATTTCAGCCGGATGTTTTGTGACATAGGTGACGTACCAGTTTTTGCCAAATAAATTACGTTCATTAACTATGAACCGCCATAATGAGCTTAGGCAGACCAACGGTTTAATATTCTTTGGTATAAATCCTTTCAAATAAATCATGAATGATCCGGATGTTTTATGACGTAGACTTTCGGACGGTGGGCTCCCGGGCTAAGAGTGATAGAGTGAAATAGGGGCAAGCTAAGATCAGTAGAATAGATTTCAGGTTGCAGCCCAAATCACTAGATTGGAGGTAGAAAAATGGAATCACAATAGCAAAACATTATCCATTCATAGAAAATATCACCATAGATCTATCTATGATACGCTAGAATATTTAATCTTTTTTTAAGTTAAATTTCCCAGATTAAATCCTTAATTGTTTGGCAATAAATTATTGATTTTGATATTTGAATATACGAAATATATCTGGGTATTTGAGCCGGATGTTTTATGACGTAGACTTTCGGACGGTGGGCTCCCGGGCTAAGAGTGATAGAGTGAAATAGGGGCAAGCTAAGATCAGTAGAATAGATTTCAGGTTGCAGCCCAAATCACTAGATTGGAGGTAGAAAAATGGAATCACAATAGCAAAACATTATCCATTCATAGAAAATATCACCATAGATCTATCTATGATACGCTAGAATATTTAATCTGTTTTAAGTTAAATTTCCCAGATTAAATCCTTAATTGTTTGGCAATAAATTATTGATTTTGATATTTGAATATACGAAATATATCTGGGTATTTGAGCCGCGAAATTCAGCTTATATGTCTAATGTTTCAATTACCTAATATATTCGTTTTCATCCAGCTAATTAATTACTTGACAAAAAATCATTATCTATCACAAACAGAAATGCAGATTCAATTGAATCCCTCAAATGAATTACCCTTAAGTTTTTCAATACTCTCGAAAATTTCGATTTGAAAGAAACGTTATAACTATCGGGTCTTCATAAAAAAACCCTCGGAAGGGTCTGAAAGATAGAGATGAAAAGAAATTTCCGATCTTAATTATCAATGATGGCTTTTAAGAGGAGAGAAAACGCGATTCGTATGCAAAGAGGGTATCTGAGGGGATTTGAGGAAATTTCAGAATATAAATGATCTAGACTTCTGTAAATGAACTTGAATGGAATTGAGTATATAATTTCAATGTATCGCATTTTCAGAAAAATTTTTGATTTTGTTAAACTTTTAACTAGTGCTTGATATATATTTATATATAATTATATATGTATATATATATATATATATATTTGAAATAAAAAAATAAAATATTAATATTAATATTCAACTTTCAGTCGATTTCCCATACCTTCTAAATACAATATATATATATATATATATATATATATATATATATATATATATATATATATATATATATAGGGTAGGGCGGGGCTTAAAGGTCCAATTGGACTGCTGAGAATTATACTGTGAAAACGGAATTTACTTTATCAATAAATACAACACTAATCGAACAAACAGTTATCCTGTGATGTACCCGTCATTTCTTACCAATAAGAGACTTTTTCAATTAGACAACCGACTTTATTGAACATTCAACGTTTCATCACAAAATTCGTGACCCTGAAATCCGAGTTATTGAGACTAGCATGAATTTTGTGACATAACACTAGCTGATCAATATAAAGTTGGTTTTTCTAATTCAAGTGGCCTGATATTTCAAAAGAAAAGATTAGTATATAACAATACAACACAGGCAGGAAAAGTTCAAATATATAAATAGTTGATGGAATCCGTCGTTACTACGTGATAATTTAACATGATTAACAAAACTAAATTTGAATTTACTACGTTTATTATCCCAAAATATTTTGTGATAATAAACGTAGTAAATTCAAATTTAGTTTTTCAAATATATATTTTATTTATTTGTATATATATATATATATATACAGAAAATTATACAAATATACCTATATATAAAATATATATTTGAACTCTTTCTGCCTATTGTTATTTACTAGTCTTTTGAATGGAATCGGCATTTACTTGGTGAAAGTTCATATTCATAACTTTATAAAGAAATAAAAAACCTAACTTTTCACAGGTTGAAATAAAAATCTATTGAGTAAACGCGTTTCGTCATAACATTGACTTCATCTGGTACTAAACTATGGTATTACAAAACAATCTATTTATACGAAATTGAATATAACAGAGAGGTTCCTAGAGAAACTAAATAACAATAAGCAATTCATTCAGAGCTATTAGTAGGTATACCTACATTGAACAGATTAAGGAGAGGAGAAGGGTTTACTTAAATCTGGTCGTTAACTAAATTTCCGGAATTTATATATTTATTGATGTATAGGGATTCCCAACAGTTGGTTTCATGGAGACTATTATTTACTAGTCTTTTCTTTTCTATATTCATATATATATATATATATATATATATATATATATATATATATATATATATATATATATATATATATATATATATATATATATATAAGGCGAAGGGTAGTCTTGACTGACTAGTTAAAGAAAAAGCAGATGTTGAAATTTTGAATTGTTTCCTCTCACTCTGTGGTTGAATCTTCTCACAGACAAGCATGCCTTACGCAATTTGTCTGCCGAAAGAAAATATTATAACAATTTTGAAATTTTACAGTCAATTGTTTTTATAAGTGATTAAAACTACTAATGGATGTTATCCACTTCAGTGAGGATGACTTTTATGTGTATTGTTGATGTTGACTTTTCACTACTAACCTCAAGTTAAGTAAGTAATGTTTTTAACCTATTTGTTTTTAAAAAAATTGTGCATTGTAAACCTTCTTTGTAGCTGTCTTGATAAAGAAAATAAAGGATTTTCGAAACGTTGACATACTAACACAGAGCCTTCTTTAGAACAGCCCAGTACTTTGACTGCATCCTCAAGATTTATCTGCTTTTATATATATATATATATATATATATATATATATATATATATATATATATATATATGTTAATATATATACATATATTAATAATAATAGTAATATATATATATATATATATATATATATATATATATATATATATATATATATATATATATATATATATTTTTATATATATATATATATATATATATATTTATATGTATATAAATATGTATATATATATATATATATATATATATATATATATATATATATTTATATTTCCTAGAAAAACTTCCTGAAGAACACCCGAAATGACTTCAAACCAGAATGCTTATGTAGACTCCCACAATTTAGTATCGAAATAAAATCAAAGATTTATTTGAAAAGCTGAATATAATTGTTTTAAATTTAGATCCACAGGTTCACATTCCTTCAATGAAAAACTTCGACGAATTCTACTAATTTAACTATCAACAATTCAAAACTTTGTGAAATGTGCAGTACTACTAAATCGACCTAGCAATCACTCTTTCATTTGTTTTCCGGCATTTTAAGGTCTCTTTATATTCACTTCAATTCCTGTATTGAAATCAGCGTTTGAAATTCGTGCTTCCTCAAAATAATCATTTTACCTTAGTGAGTACGAACGGCTTCAACTTCTAGAATGTCAAGTGGAACGCGATCCGGTCCCAGCATAAGGGAAATGACGGAAATTCCTAACGCGTTGCAATTCAATATTTCTGGGGATGCATACGAAATCACTTTATGGTTGTTTGTTTAATTTCCCTTTAGACCGGCTGTCCCCACTGCCTACGCACGCACGTACAATATGTTTTAATTTTATTCTACGTGATGGAATGTAAAACCAGTGGAACTCGAACTCGTATGTAGTTTTAAATTTCGATGTCTAATCCTCCACAATATTCCAAAGTAGTAACATCAAATACTATATTTATAGAATATTTGATTTTAAACTATTCATGATATTTTATGTTAATTCTCTTCAATGTCTTAACTTGGCAAAGAAACGTCGAATTGACACAATTATTTATAGTCCAGTCACCAGCGGTAAAAAACTGTAAAACCGTGGAATTTTGAGAATCAACACCGATTTTGATAAAAATTTGGATTTGAGCTCTTCTTACCCTCTTCTTCAAAATCTATACTCTGCCGAAATGTGCTTTTTATTTTTTAGAGGTGAAAACTACCCCTTATCGCAAAAAACTAAAAAATCGTAGATTTTACTATGTATTTAGTTAAAAGAAAGTTTTAATGAATAATTTAATTATTTATAGTCCAGTCACCAGCGGTAAAAAACTGTAAAACCGTGGAATTTTGAGAATCAACACCGATTTTGATAAAAATTTGGAATTGAGCTTTTCTTACCCTCTTCTTCAAAATCTATACTCTGCCGAAATGTGCTTTTTATTTTTTAGGGGTGAAAACTACCCCTTAGCGCAAAAAACTAAAAAATCGTAGATTTTACTAAGTATTTAGTTAAAAGAAAGTTTTAATGAATAATTTAATTATTTATAGTCCAGTCACCAGCGGTAAAAAACTGTAAAAGGGTGGAATTTTGAGAATCAACACCGATTTTGATAAAAATTTGGAATTGAGCTTTTCTTACCCTCTTCTTCAAAATCTATACTCTGCCGAAATGTGCTTTTTATTTTTTAGGGGTGAAAACTACCCCTTATCGCAAAAAACTAAAAAATCGTAGATTTTACTATGTATTTAGTTAAAAGAAAGTTTTAATGAATAATTTAATTATTCATAGTCCAGTCACCAGCGGTAAAAAACTGTAAAACCGTGGAATTTTGAGAATCAACACCCATTTTGATAAAAATTTGGATTTGAGCTCTTCTTACCCTCTTCTTCAAAATCTATACTCTGCCGAAATGTGCTTTTTATTTTTTAGGGGTGAAAACTACCCCTAATCGCAAAAAACTAAAAAATCGTAGATTTTACTATGTATTTAGTTAAAAGAAAGTTTCAATGAATAATTTAATTATTTATAGTCCAGTCACCAGCGGTAAAAAACTGTAAAACCGTGGAATTTTGAGAATCAACACCGATTTTGATAAAAATTTGGAATTGAGCTTTTCTTACCCTCTTCATCAAAATCTATACTCTGCCGAAATGTGCTTTTTATTTTTTAGGGGTGAAAACTACCCCTTATCGCAAAAAACTAAAAAATCGTAGATTTTACTATGTATTTAGTTAAAAGAAAGTTTTAATGATTAATTTAATTATTTATAGTCCAGTCACCAGCGGTAAAAAACTGTAAAACCGTGGAATTTTGAGAATCAACACCGATTTTGATAAAAATTTGGATTTGAGCTCTTCTTACCCTCTTCTTCAAAATCTATACTCTGCCGACATGTGCTTTTTATTTTTTAGGGGTGAAAACTACCCGTTATCGCAAAAAACTAAAAAATCGTAGATTTTACTATGTATTTAGTTAAGAGAAAGTTTTAATGAATAATTTGATTATTTATGGTCCAGTCACCAGCGGTAAAAAACTGTAAAACCGTGGAATTTTGAGAATCAACACCGATTTTGATAAAAATTTGGAATTGAGCTTTTCTTACCCTCTTCTTCAAAATCTATACTCTGCCGAAATGTGCTTTTTATTTTTTAGGGGTGAAAACTACCCCTTATCGCAAAAAACTAAAAAATCGTAGATTTTACTATGTATTTAGTTAAAAGAAAGTTTTAATGAATAATTTAATTATTGATAGTCCAGTCACCAGCGGTAAAAAACTGTAAAACCGTGGAATTTTGAGAATCAACACCGATTTTGATAAAAATTTGGATTTGAGCTCTTCTTACCCTCTTCTTCAAAATCTATACTCTGCCGAAATGTGCTTTTTATTTTTTAGGGGTGAAAACTACCCGTTATCGCAAAAAACTAAAAAATCGTAGATTTTACTATGTATTTAGTTAAAAGAAAGTTTTAATGAATAATTTAATTATTTATAGTCCAGTCACCAGCGGTAAAAAACTGTAAAACCGTGGAATTTTGAGAATCAACACCGATTTTGATAAAAATTTGGATTTGAGCTCTTCTTACCCTCTTCTTCAAAATCTATACTCTGCCGAAATGTGCTTTTTACTTTTTAGGGGTGAAAACTACCCCTTATCGCAAAAAACTAAAAAATCATAGATTTTACCATGTATTTAGTTAAAAGAAAGTTTTAATGAATAATTTGCGGATCTATTGATATACTCAAACAAGTTTACGATTAATCAGACAGATACAACCCTTTCAAATCATCCCCTGATGGTAGTAATTTCTAAAACTATTTTTAAAGGTATTTATAACTTGAAATAATTGAAAATTGATTCATATTGAATAATTACACTCTATTTCGAAGAAATTATTAATTGCCGGGACGCTTCAACTCTTATAATACTTCTCCTGAGAATATGAATTATTGAAAAATAATCTCAACGATTTTTTCACATTAAGAAATGATTCAAAAGTGCATTAATAGTGAATCGAGAATATTTCATCAGTGATATAACTCTTGTCGTTTTTTAAACACAACCCTCATAAGAGCCACCCCTTGTGACCAAAAATATAAATATTGTGGTTTTTTTGCAGTAATAATGAGAGAAAATGATAAAAATTTTGCACTCAATATAGTTTTTCGTTTCCTCGTCGCTCTCGGTATCCACATCTTCCTCTTGGACTAAAACTGGTGCCCTGTTAAGACAAGTGTCTCCACTGCAGGTTCTGCATATTGCATTGCAAAAGAGGCCTACTCGTTGGTAACCGCACGCTGAACCGCATCCATTTTTGCAATTACAAAATATCATTTGCAAAAGCTCCTCAGGTGCCGGTTCATTTTGGTTCTTGATTAGATGCAAACTTTCGTAAATTTTAATCCAACCCCAATCAAAATAATTAGTAGTAATATTTCTGTTACCCAGCCATATTATGTGCTCATTGAAAGCACCAACTCTTGGGACACGAGATGAAAATCTAACAGCCTTCTTTAGTGGTTAAATTAATGAATGAGTTATATCTGATTTGTTCGAGGTATTCAGACAAGTTTGTAACACGTTGCAATGTATTTAATTTATAGTGTGTATTTAATTTATAGTGTGTTAGTAAGTCCAAACAACATTTCGGTACAGTATCTATCGGCCTCTAAAATATCTTCAAGCGTTGAAGAACTATTATAAAAAATCTTCGCCTTTTCTCTTACTTCGGAACGTTTTTCTAAACAGTCGATAATTTTTTTTTACCTTTATTGGAAGAAGGCAGAAGTTGAGTCACATCCAGTGAAGCTGTGAGAAAATAGTATCAAATCTGCACTGTTTGGATATTCAATTTCTAAACTTTCAGAAGAATATGCCAGTGAAGCTGAATTTTGCTCTGAAATTAAAAATTTCAAAAGTTGGTTTTCCGACGATTACTCCCTCATTTTTTGAGTTATAATATTTTCAGAAATAACATTCTGTAATCAATTTAAAGGTCTTTGACACCACGTTGATTAAAACTTTTTTTAACCTTTCATTTGAAAAGGGTTGACCTCAAAGGGCTTGGATGAGCCACAATTAATACGCGAATGCAAATTTTGAGCCAACATATCTCGTTCAATTTTTATGATACAAAGATAAAAAAAATATCAGCATTTTAAGTGAGAAAAACCCTACAACTGACAACTAGAACAGTTTTTCATATCATGGTTTATTTGAGAAAAATTAATTTTTTTTCAAAATTACGAAAATGCGATTCTCAATTCAATCAACAAATTTTTATGAATTAAGCATTCCAAACTTGTCAAATCACATGGATCATATTGATAACACTTGAGTTAAAATAATCGAAAGTAGTTTACGATTAATTTCATTTAGGGTGGTCTTGACGAGGGGGTAAGTGTTAAATTTAAAAAAAAAATAAAAGAAGGTGACTTTATTTTTGTTATGAGTCAGTCAGTTCTTATTAAAAGACTTTTGTTGAAGGTGTTTTCTTGAACTTTGAAAAGAGACTCTTGAGTTTTACTCAAAAATTACACTATTTCCAAATTATTTAGGGTTTAAAGTTTTCAATTTTGGGTTTCCCGAAAAACAACCAGTCCTCAACGAGTAATAACTCAGACGTTGTTGGGTTCACAAAGGTCATTCGAAAACGAACATCTTTTCTGTATTATTAGCTTTATTTTTGTTTCAGATGATTTCGATAAAATGAAAATTGTTTCAGTTATTTGTAAAAAACTGTTCAACAACATGCGTTTTTTCAATGAAAATTGCAGAGTTTCAATCGTTAATAAATCGAAAATTATCAACTTTACAAAAAAACTTTATGAAACAAAAGTTGCTTAAAATTAGTCAATTTATCTGTTTCTGATGTTATTTTGATTGGAATCATTTTCATCCCTTAGAAAGAAAAGCTTTCACCCCTAAGGCGAAAGCACACTTCGGCACAATATAGATTTTGAAGAGTGTTATAAATACTACCTAAATCCCAATTTTTAAGGAAATCCACTTTGATTCTCAAAATTCCACGGGAAAACGGCTGGTGACTGGACTATTAGTTAAATCTATGACGCATTTCACCACAAGTGTGGCTTCAATACATAAAATTTATTAAAAAAAACTTTATTTTTCATTGTTGTATTTGTTCTTGATTTGATCAAAATAGTGATAACTGTATTTAGAATTGTTTTGATATGATAGTGCTTATTCGTTGAAATTGAATGAAATCAGGGTAATTTTCAAATTGGCCAAAGGTAATTTGAAAGTTACCCTGGTTTCCGTGAATTTCAACGAATGAGCACTATCATATCAAAACAATTCTACTTCATCAACATAATTTAAATAGAACTAAAAGATTGAAAACATGAAGATTTGAGTATGTTCGTCCATTTGAAGGAGCTATAAAAATTTTAATTCACAAAATATCAATGTTATTCCACTACTCCTTCTATGTATGTTTTTCACTTAGAAATTATTGAAATATTTGAGATCAATTCAGTCAAATTTTCTCCGAAGATAATAGGCTATTACAGAGTATCGAAAATCTGGTGCGCGCGTAGTTTTTTTCACTTCTTTTCGACATATTTTGAAGAATAAAACTTTCAAAATTTAAGGTAATTTTTTTACCCGCCGTTATTCTTAAGATTCTAGTTAGCTCTGCAGCTTCTGTTGAAATTCGATACGTAGATTGAGTTCATGTTGAAATACGTTCCTTTGTGAGGTTCAACTCTTTTCTTCATCCGCACTGCACTTCACGGATAAATTCTCAGGCAAAAAGTAGTTCAGAAATTTTTTCGTGAAAAATTTTGAAGCTGTAATGCGCATTTTCGGACATTTTTGTAGTGCAACTAACGGCTGAAACAATTTGACATGACACTCGAACCACATAATTTTTTTAGCCTCTTTATATTTTCAGCCTAAAGTACTACCTGTAACTATCATGTGCTGCTATATCCTCCCGAGAACCACCCCCTAAGCTTTTGTGGTGGACCACTCTCGAGGCTCTTGCGTGCCTCCTGTAGTCCGGGTACCTAATCTACAGTCATATAAAACCCTTTTCAAAGTAATTTATTGTTTCAAAAATGTTTCAACTATATGCATTATTTTTTAAACAATACAAACTTCTTATTCTTTCGACCATACCTCCTATGCACAAGAACAGAGAAAATACATTAATAGAATAACTGTTCGATGCGACCTCAACGTGTAAAATTCATTCAAAACATTTATCAAATCGAATTATCTGCAGATAATAGTACATTTTATACATATTGGTTATTCTCCACATCTAGAAAGCCATTTAACTATATTTCCATACAGTTCATTATCTATTACAGGAATCTGTGAATTCAGGGAATCACGTATGATTGTCAAACACGATACACAGTATTTTCTACCCCTAGACGCTACTTGTAGCATGGATCAGACACGAACACTTAACCTTTCATGCATGGAACTTGCATATCAAATTAACCCCAATTATCAGTTTTATTACCAGCAGCACAGCACGTTTAATGAGTGGATTTGGAATACGTTACGTACCGCCGGAAGTGATTTACTATTCAAATTAGACGATTTATCATTCACGAGAGTATCTTTAGCTTGAAATGGAATTAAGAAATTTATTCCGATTGGAGTTAGAGTGTAGTTTGGATGAGAGTTCAGTTCAAACTCCCCAAAGGTTAGCAATGGTGAATGTTAACAATGAAAATGAGGGACTCATAATCGACTATGTTCTTCGTATAATAGACAGTTTTACATTGGATTCCTTTTGAAAACTTTTAACTGGGTTGCGAATATTTAATGCGGCTTGTCTAGATATTTCTCACCCTACATGTAAACTCAATATAGACTAAAATAAATATTAATGTACAGTTCAATATAGATACATAAGGCACACTTTGAACTGGGTAATTTTGGATCAAAGGAACAGTTAATATTGAAGAAATTTCTATATAAGAATAATATAACATACAAGTTACAGACAAAAACCCATAAGGGCATGGAAGCACATTAGCGTAAAAACAAAAAATTTTCACTAATAAGAAAATAATAAAATATAAAAACAACTTTGAATTTTTCGCCTGTGTACAAACCGAATATTCTAAGATTTATTCATCACTTTAGAACATTTATCCAAACCACACTTATAATTATAATAAAATACAAAAAAAACTCGAAATTCAAAAATATGTATTTCCGATATCAGATTCGTCTTGTTTCTAGTAGAATGTTTATGATTTAGTGCTGAATTTTCGAACAATTTCTTGATCACAAAACGAACACAATCTAAAATATACAGAGAATTTTCCAGGCAGAATGTTCACTTCACATGAATCTCCCAAAAAAAATTCCTGTGAAGTGAATAGAATCTTGAGTCTCCAGAAACAGGAAAGTTGTAGAAGTGGCTTTGCTACCTGGAACATTCTCTGTATATTTTAGATTGTGTTATCTTTGTGATCAGGAACTTGTTTGAAAATTCAGCACCAAAACATAAATATTCTAGAGAAACTCGGCCAATAATACACGTATTGTATTTACTCCTTATTGATAGCCTAGCTTTCGAAACACTGCCTTTCTTCTTCAGGGTAATCAATGTGACTGTCATTTTTATGAGTTGGTCCAAGATTGATTTTAGATATATTTGTAATGACCTCTGTTGATTGTCTATGTTTTGCTGGTTAATTGCCGAGCAGATTTGTAACCTCACATTGATTACCCTGAAGAAGAAACGCAGTGTTTCGAAAGCTAGCCTATGCATAAAGCGTAAATGCAGTTCGTGTATTATTGGCTGAATTTATATATATATATATATATCTATATATATATATATATATATATATATATATATATATATATATATATATATATATATATATATATATATATATATATATATATATATATATATATATATATATATATTATTATATATATATATATATATATAATATATAATATATGTATATATATATATATATATATATATATATATATATATATATATATATATATATATATATATATATATATATATATATATGTAGATATATATGCTCCCATCAAACCAAATGAATTGGTATCTGGGATTGTTTTGGATGAAGACGTAAATAACCGAAATTTTCCAACTATCCTCATATCTACGTAGATATTAGGTACTTGTTTTTTCGTGGTTTTTGATAATATGCTCCATTTCACAGATATTAAATGTTGAGTTGTAAGATAGAAATTTGGTGCTTGGATTGAGTTAATCTTGAAATACGATCCTTTATGGGTTACAATTCATTTCCTCAACCGTGTTGTACTTCGAGAAGACTATTCTGTTCGCGTATTACTTCAAACTGCTTCGTTATCAGTTAGTACGCGATGCACTTCGCAAATTTTTTTCAATAAAATTAATTTTTATTTCGGTTAACTATTCTTAGCGAAGGAGTTCTGCTGCTCACGCGTTTTTATTCATTCTTAAAGTCAAAAACAAAATCTGCATTGAATAATGAATAATAATCAATACACCAACAAAACACAACCCATTTATTTGTCGATCGCGATGCCTCCAGTTGATAGAATAAAGTATAATCGAATTGGTATCGCATTTGCCTTCACATATTTTCAGCTATCTTTCATTCGTCTTATATCATGACAGCCTGCCAGCGATCACTACGTGATAGATTTCCAATCAATTTCATTTTAAATAGAAATTTCCTCAGCATTTGATACTGCACCCTCTTTTGCTAATGACAAGGCTGCCAAAAGCGTCAAACATTTTTCAGATGTCAAGGGTGTGACTCCGTTAGATATAGAAATATTCCCTTGAGAGAACCATAAGTCAAATACTCTTCTATTGTCTCGTACGAGTCGCATTTTTCCCGAAAATAATTAACTATTGCATTGTTTTAATTCCTCATGCACGCAGATGTGTTGACATTTTCTCGATGTCATATATATATATATATATATATATATATATATATATATATATATATATATATATATATATATATATATATATATATATATATATATATATATATATATATATATATATATATATATATATATATATATATATATATATATATATATATATATATATATATATATATATATATATATATATATATATATATATATATATATATATATATATATATATAGATTTATATATATATATATATATCTTTATATATAAAAATGAATCATTATTTCCCTTGGTCCCGCCATCACGCTTGAACGGCGGGACCGATTTCACTAATTCTTTTTTTGATGTGTTTTTTATTGGCAGAAGAAGGTTCTTATAAAAGAAAAAATTAAGAAAATTGCGCGGGAAATTAGAAAATCTCTATATATAAAAATGAATCAACGGCTGGACCGATTTCACTAATTCTTTTTTTGTTGTGTTTTTTATTGTCAGAAGAAGGTTTTCATGAAACAAAAAATCAAGAAAATTGTGCGAGAAATTAGAAAATTTCAGAATAATTGAAAACAATATAAAATTATTTCTAAAATTCTTTTTTTGTTGTGTTTTTTATTGTCAGAAGAAGGTTCTTATAAAAGAATAAATTAAGAAAATTGCGCGGGAAATTAGAAAATTTGAGAATACTTAACCACCATATAAATATATTTCTAATCTATGTCATTTTTATTTAGTCATGACTTAGAATAGAAAAATTCATATTACTCTCAATTGTTTACCCTTCTACCATCAACTTCTATTTTTGCATCGCGATTTTCATTTTTTTTAAATTTTATCCACAGATCCGCAATAGGGCTGCAAGATGGCAATCGAAAATAACAATAGTCGGTTTGAGAATAGGTCGTACGTAATATATTTTTCATACTCCCAATGATTAACATTTTTGCAAAGTCAGATAGATTGATAGATAGTTAGATAGATAGATAGATAGATAGATAGATAGATAGATAGATAGATAGATAGATAGATAGATAGATAGATAGATAGATAGATAGATAGATAGATAGATAGATAGATAGATAGATAGATAGATAGATAGATAGATAGATAGATAGATAGATAGATAGATAGATAGATAGATAGATAGATAGATGAACAGATAGATAGATAGATAAAGATATATCGGCAGATAAATGAATAGATAGAAAGATAGATAGATAAAAATAATTTATATGGCAGAACGTTTGCCCGGTCAGATAAATTGAAAGATAAATATACAGATAGATAGATATATAGAATGATAGATAGATAGATAGTTAGATATATAGAAAGATAGATAACTATCTAGATAGATAGACATATAGTTAGATATACATTGGCAGATAGATGAATAGATAAAAATAATTTATATGGCAGAACAAAGTTTGCCGGGTCAGCTAGTATATATATATATATATATATATATATATATATATATATATATATATATATATATATATATATATATATATATATGTATATATATAAAATATATATATATATATATATATATATATATATATATATATATATATATATATATATATATATATATATATATATATATATATATATATATATATATATATATATATATATATATATATATATATATATATATATATATGATTAACAAAACTAAATTTGAATTTACTACGTTTATTATCACAAAATATTTTGAAAAATATAACACTGCGATTGCAGTTTCGGTCACTAGACCATCATCGGGCAGATTGAGTTAAGAACTGAGTACAGAATAATTATAGATTTGCGCTTACGGGTGGGAAAGGATTGTTGCAGGTACCTAAATAGACAAGAGGAACATATTTCAAGAAGGGCTAATCAAGTGAATTTCACAAATTGGTACAATACAATGTTCTTAGAAAAGTCATTATTGTTTAAATACACTAAATATAGGAGAATATATCAAGTCAATCTGGTCGTTCAGCAAGATATCTTTTGCATATATATATATATATATATATATATATATATATATATATATATATATATATATATATATATATATATATATATATTTATGTTATATATTTATTCATTTTATTAATTTTCAAGGACATCGGATCAAATGAGATGATATTGGTGTTCTTCTTGTTCTTGAGGTAGAACTATTATAAATTTGGGTAATTCGGACAAAATTGTGGCATCATCAAATGAAGGAAGAAAGTGTCAGGGTGGAGCATGAGCGGAAAACTCAGCGACAAATGATAGATGAATTACATATCGAAATTTAGAAGTGTAGGGCTCTTTTGTAGTGAATAAAGATAAATAAATGGATTTTGCACCCGCACACCCCTCCGAATCAAGTTTAAAAACGTTCACGTTTTTTAAATTGAAGTTAAAAGAGTGCTTTTTGGCAATATTAACTCTTTTCTTTATCCGCTGCCATTTTTATGTAGAGATTTCTTGTCTTTTCGTGTTTTTCGAGGCTTTACTGCGCATCTCCACATCTTCTGCAGATTGAGTTATAGGGTTGGAATTTCCTTCTCATATTGAGTTGATCTTAATGAACTATTTTCGAAGGTGCTGTGTAGGGATTTTATATTATTTGGAGGTGTTTGTTATATAATATTACAAACATACATACATATACATATATATATATATATATATATATATATATATATATATATATATATATAATATATATATATATATATATATATATATACATATACATATGCATATATATATATATATATATATATATATATATATATATATATATATATATATATATATATATAATCTCTTGATAATTATTAGCAATAACAGGCTGGTTGAATCTTAAAAAACTCGATTTTATTAAAAAGTTGACGTTTCACTACGATATTCGTAATTGAAATTTCTTCGACATTTATTGATTTGAAAAAATTGAATACACAGGGCTGCTTTGTATATGCTATTCAGTCTAATATTAATATTCAAAATTGTTATCATTAGATGGTAAGGGAAACCGTATCAGAGGATTTTGTTTGTTCTACTATTTTCATCTCCAAATTTTCAATCCAATACTTGGCTACTATTTACTCGTTCTTAGATCTCGCGGATAGCATTAATCGCCTCCGTGGCAAAGTTTGACCAAATCTCCCATACCGGAGAGTTCAAACAATAAACCACAATTGTGTGATTATCTTCCGTATCAGAGGATTTTGTTTGTTGTACTATTTTCATCTTCAAATTTTCGATCCAATACTTGGCTACGCCGTTCTGATGAGGACCAAAGAGTCCGAAACACGTGTCAACGGCTGCTTCCATATAAGCGTGCGATACCGATAATTCTACTCCACTTCTTTAATGTTTTCCCATGACTAATTTCTTTGTTGTTAGATAAATAGTACCCTGTTATTATTATTTTCAAACATTACGTAGGTAAAGGTTTCTTTGGTTTCCCTTACCATCTAATGATAACAATTTTGAATATTAATATTAGACTGAATAGCATATACAAAGCAGCCCTGTGTATTCAATTTTTTCAAATCAATAAATGTCAAAGAAATTTCAATTACGAATATCGTAGTGAAACGTCAACTTTTTAATAAAATCGAGTTTTTTAAGATTCAACCAGCCTGTTATTGCTAATAATTATCAAGAGATTAAAAACAGATCACAGGCAACAACAATTCGAGTAAGTATATATATATATATATATATATATATATATATATATATATATATATATATATATATATATATATATATATATATATATATATATATATATATATATAAATATATATAATTATTTATATATATATATATATATATATATATATATATAAATATATCTATTGTATTTCAATGATTCCGCTGTAATTACCTTCATCAGTATTACTATGTTACCAGAGTCGAACTTAGTTTCGTCAGAAATTCTTCATGTGAGAAGCAATGGAATAATATGATTCGTTTTGAAATAGAACGATTAGACACATATTGGGCTAACACACAATATGGGCTTAAAATGTTTTCTTATGCAATTACAGCTGAAACGTTAAAACACAATGAATAATGTTAAAGTGAAAAACAAATTGACATGCTAAAATATCCCTGATTATCACTACACCAACAGATGATTCAGTATTTGTGAAATGAATGAAAATAAACTCTTCATATTCATAACTTTATACAGAAATAAAAAAACTAACTTTTCACAGGTTGGAATAAAAATCTATTGAGTAAACGCGTTGCGTCATAACATTGACATTCAGAGGAAAAAATACAAAATGGCAATTTCCGAAGTTTACCCACTTATATCTGAGAAAAGTAGAGTAAGTATTCAACAGTTTAACATACTTGGGCAAACCTTCCGAAAACCTGAAATTTTTTTGTCATAAACAAAATTTCAAAATTTCGAATAAAACCAACAATAGCATTGAAAAATTGATCAATAACAACAAATCAAAAATTCATAGTGATTGATTGATTGGTATTTATAGACTCGACTATAACGATTGTGAAAAATTCTATATAGGACGAACAATTAGAAATTTCAAAACTCGAATACAGGAACACCAAAGTAGCTTTATTAAGCAGAAAACTGACTCTAGTTATGCGTGCCATCTTATTCAAGAAAACCATACCTTTAATCACAATTATAATATATTACAATTAGAAAATAGTTTCCATAAAACCAACTGTTGGGAATCGCTATACATCAATAAATATAAAAATTACGGAAACCTAGTCAACGACCAGATTGAAGTAAACCCGAGGAGTCAACCTCAGCCAAAAAATTTCTACACCAATGCCAATCAATGCCATACTATTGCCAACCAATGCCACTAATTCGTATAGTAATGCCAACTAATGCCACTTATTCCTAGAGTAATACCAATTAATTGCAATCGTTGTTAACTAATTTCTTATAGCAATAAATGTCTCCAAATATTCTATAAAAACTAATTTCAATGGCTCAATATTGTATTGATTTTAATTTATGCTTGGAGCACTATTTCGAAATCACCCGTGCATGCAAAGAATCGTTGTAAGTTGACATTTTCGGTTAAATTTAAGCACAGCTTTCTTTTCTGAACATATATTATATTCTCGTTTTAACATAAAATAGTTATAATCCCCAAAGAGCAACATAAGTTTTGTAAGTAATAACAACTATATAATGAAAATCCCCATTAAAAAAAGAAGCTCATATCAACTTATAATACCTGACTACTTTTTGAGTATATATTATACCCAGACATTATTCTCTGTAGGTCCGAGCCAAATAATAACCAAAAAAACTGAAACAACCCCGATTCCAATTTGCCCAATCTATTGCTTTTACATTACTAGTAGAAAAGTAACAAACAAGGTGCCGGAGAAACCCAGAGTCGTATACGACAAGGATTATGAAGTATTTAATCAATGGAAGTTGCTTCATCTCTCCTACAATGAGCGGGCGTTATGGTCCATAATGCCCGCTCATTACGCCCTAGGGTATCTTGAGTGTGTTTATAGCATCCATATCTAAGGTAAAATCAACAAATAATATACAAGTCAAGTGAAAAATAAAAAAACTAAAACATTATTTTTCCTCTTTAAAAAAAGAATGTAAACAATAATAATATTAGTAATAATAAAATTATAATTATTATGATTCTGTGAAATCCCCACCGAGGCCCCTACTTACCTCGTTAATTTTTTTTTTACCCAATGCCGAGCCCAATGAAAAGGTTAAAAACGTTCGGAAAAAAAGGAGATATTCTGCCTATAATACATAGGCACAGATATACGGTACATAGGACCGTATAGCACAGGTCTGTACCCGTATACCTGTCCGTGCCCGTAAAATGTTTACTCGTTGCGTCGGGTAAAAAATACAGAAATGAAAGAGCTGAATGAGGGCATTGACAAATTAAACCTAAAATTAAATTGCCCTAGCAACAAAAATGCACTGAAATCAAAAAATTTAATATTTTTTCAGGTTTTATATCACCTTTTCATCTTTTCAGGATCTCTTTTTAAAGTGAATGGTGCAAAACCTGCCAGTTCAATTGAACCGTAAAAAAAATAATTTTTTTTCTACCATATCGATATCATCCCATTTAGCCTAAACAAACTGATCCCAACTTTGTTTCAAAAATTATATTTTAAAAGGATCAGCCTCTAAAATGTTAATAACTTTTCCAAGGAACCTCTGTTTATCGTAGGCACCTTTTTATGTTTTCAAGATCTCTTTTTAAAGTGAATGGTGCAAAACCTGCCAGTTCAATTGGACCGTAAAAAAAATAATTTTTTTTCTACCATATCGATATCATCCCATTTAGCCTAAACAAACTGATCCCAACTTTGTTTCAAAAATTATATTTTAAAAGGATCACCTTCTAAAATGTTAATAACTTTTTCAACGAACCACTGTTTGTCGTAGGCAATACCGATTGTAATACTGTTGAAATTCAGGTGCGTTTATACCCACTATTGTAGGATTCAATTAAGCGACATCTCGATCGACATTTCGGTATTATAGATCCTGGTTAGCAACTAATCTTTCGTTTAATCAGCCGGTTATACTTAATGAAAGCAAAATACACTGTGAGAAAAAGGGAAACTAATGCCATACTAATGCCACACTAATGCCGTACTAATGCCATACTAATTCCACACTAATGCCATACTAATATCACACTAATGCCATACTTATGCCTGGAAACACACAGAAATATAGGACTAATGCCAACCAATGCCACTCTAATGCCATTAAAAATTCAACAAATACACACAGTATTGCCAAGTATTGCCAGTAATACCAATGGTTTGTACACCACAATGCCACAGCAGTTGACCCCTCGAGTAAACCCTTCTCCTCTCCTTAATCTGTTCAATGTACCTATTAATAACTCTGAATGAATTGCTTATTGTTATTTAGTTCATCTAGGAACCCCTCTGTTATATTCAATTTTCTTATAAATAGCTTGTTTTGTAATACCATAGTTTAGTGCGAGATGAAGTGAATGTTATGACGAAACGCGTTTACTCAACAGACTTTCATTCCAACCTGTGAGAAGTTAGTTTTTTATTTCTGTATAAAGTTATTTTCTATTATTATTTCAATACTTGAAAAAGAAATAACTCGACATAACTAAACATGCTGCCGGCGTTGAAAGTAACGCCTTACAAAATATATCAATATTTATCATATGAATGCAGCTGACGCGTGAATATTGATGTAACATATCCAGATTTTTCCATTTAGCTTTCCTTCGCCAAGTTTCTGGAGTGTAACGTGCGGTAAGAAACTTTGTTACTATAATAAACTTCATTGAAAAACAACTATTATGAAATCGTTCTTCATTGAAATAAATTACATAAAATCTACTAATCTGTAAGAGCTCTATGTCGGTCACGTTTCTTCTGCATTTATGCGGTATGAAGTAGAAATTATTCTACTCCAAAGGGACCCCTCAAATATTCTTGCTTCCTCGATTCTCGCCTCAGCGAGAAAACTCCTCTCCCCGATGACGACGTTTCGAATTCATTCATCCCACGTATGTCCTCAGAATAAGAATAATTTCTCCGTTTCCCCACAGTAACTTTTCCATAATGCTCAGAAACGTCTGGTATAATGCAACTTCAATGAATGCCAGTATAATTGCGGCCCCCGTTCATCCCTTTACCGCCCCCCAAACGACAAACTTTCATACATTGAAGTTACACAACTTCTGCCTCAATATGTCCCATGTGATCCGCTATTTCAGGCACTTTCTTTCAGAAATCTTTTCAGCACTCTGGCGACGTGTTACCTCGAGGAATTAATACGCTGGAATTGTTATCTGGAAAGTTGTTACAACTTCTCACGAGGTGCTAAGTCGGATTATACGTTGCTGCACTTCTTCTTGTTCTTCTTTTGAAATATTATATTTCGGCAGATATATGTGTAAAACTTCGCGAAGATATTTTTCGAAGGAAATAGACACTGTCACATATGATTTGTGAGTTTCATATCTCGACACAATGCGAGGAAACTAGTTCATTTCATTCAGTGAAAAATTATTTTTGGAACAGAGTTGCTTATCTCACGTAACACTTTAGATAATTAGGGCGGATGAAAGTTAAGTTTAGAAATAATAATAGTATATTGTGTATCTAGTGCGTGAAGTATAATTTTTTACGCGAGTGTGGAAGTTTGTGGAACGAGCCGCAGGCGAGTTTCGTAAAAAAATCTTCACGCACGTGGTGCACACTATACTTTTTCTACGACCTTTTACTTGAATTAAAGGAAAATTTGACTAATTTTCTTTATTACAATAATAATTATTATGAACAGTTATATTGCAATTTTGTAAATTGTCAAAATATACATTTACTTTCTCTTTCTCTAAAAAATTAGTTCTGCTTATACTGTTGGTATTGACAACATAACTACGATTATTCTCAGTTGTTAAGATTTTATTGCAGACATCTATCTTTTTAGTTAGGGATTCTTCCACGTAGGCTTCTGCCACTGAGGATGATTTCCAGCCACCGTGTTTTTTTAGCGTTAGGAGATCTCCTCCACCTTCGACTAATAAAGACGCAGATGAACGCCGTAGGCTGTGCCCGGTAAATTCGTTGGGATTGGGGAGTTTCAAAAATGTGGCAACTTCTGAAGGGACTTTTTCTATCTTATTTATACCAATCACTTGCCGAGTACATTTCCCTCGTTGATAATTAATAAAGAATTTATTTTCGGCATAATCCTTGGGACGAAGAGCCACGTATTTGTGATATATGTCCAAGTATTCAGTAACAGTAAATTTTCTAGAAACCTTAGTCTTCGTATCATTAACTGACACAATAAGAACTGTTCCCAAATTTTGGATGTCATCCATTTTTAATTTATAGAGCTCATCTCTGCGCAGGGCTCCAGCTACCCCAAACAACAAAATAAGCTAAAAATTTAAAGATGAGTATTTATCGATATTTATACAAATGGACTTACTTTGGTTAATAAATATTTTTCACCTCTTTGAGAAATTTTAATACGTGTTCCTTTTCCAAAACGCGTGATTTTTTAGGAATGTATCCCTCGTTTTTCCGTTTCAAGAAAGCGCGAACTTTCGGATAATCACCAATTTGTACGTTGTACTTAACACTAAGGGTGCTTTTCAAAATTGAGTAGTGACTCCATAAGGTAGAAGATTTAACCATTGTTGATAATTCAGATAGCTAGGCTAATATTACCCTTTCGGAGAATGATTGGACGTTGTTTGTATTGCGCCATTGCATTAACTTTTCCAAAGTGTTTTCGTATATTCCCAACGATTTTTGTGGCAATAACGATGAACTTGCTTCACTGGCTGCTAACGTTATATTTGGAGGAGTTGATGGGAGTACTTCAATGCTGTCCATCAGGAATTTGAGTGAAATACACGGCTAATCGGTTTAAATCAAAATTTCGTCGTACTATTTATTAATTCAGATAGTAATTAGTTACTACTTACGGTCTATTAACTGATGTAACTCTGAATTTCACTCTGCGGGAACTGTCATATTTGTCAATTTCTCTCGCCACCGCTACCTAGACCAGCGACCGGTGTGTGAATTTGTATTGACTCTTATGGCACCGGTGCGTGAAATAAATCCCATAAGAAAAGCATGGCACTTCACACACCGATTCGTGAAATAAAGCTTTACACATTTTTATCGATGTGTGACGTTAGTAATTCACATACGGGAGTAAAAAAAATATATTATAGGAGTAACATTCTCAAAAGTTTTAAGATCAGGTGTATTCGTATATGCATATTGATATGTGATGTGAGGCGATTCTATCATATTTATAGAGATATATTCAATATAAGTATGAATTGAAACATTCCTTCCTTCGGGTATAGATATGTTCTTTGAAATTTTGTATTGAAATTGGAATTGCTCGATCGGTTTTGGATAACTTACAGCGGTTCAAATTTATCATAAAAACCGCCATTTTTTGAATCATCTCGGGGTGTTTAAGAATGTTATAAACTTTTGCTTTTTCCCAGAGTTTCTCACAATAAGTTTATCAAACACGAAGCAGAAAAAGAGGAGGTCATTTGTTGTAATTTTTTGAGACTATAATGTCTTTTGACCAATTTTTGACGAACGATTTATAAATAACCCTATACATAAAATCATTTATTGCTCAGGTGAAGCGAAGTCTACCATTACCAGTTGGACACAGTAAAAATGTTTCAGTTATTTAATTCAGCATTGAAAAATTTGACTGAAATTCATATTGTGCACTTTGCTGTTATAAAATCAATTTACCTCAAAAATCTACGATATCTCTAAGTCAGTGATTCCCAAATTGGGGTCCGGGGCCTAGTTCAAGGGGGTCTGCGAAGGTGAGAGCAAAAAAGCAAACAAATATTTCTACTAGTAGTAGGATGAGAATATTGAAAATTATTTTTTTCAATACCAATAGAAGAGTTTGTCCAGTTTGGAAATTAGTTAAGCTCATAAATTTTATGTTTATGAAGCTGACAGTCACCTTTTTTTACATACTGAAGTGCGGTGATTATCTCGAGTAAGAATTTAATTTCATAAATGAACTGAATTTACAGTTGCAAGGCAGATATATCCATTTTTTTCATGTTGAGGAAAAAATAAAAGGTGTCATGAAAAAATTAGAAATTTGGGCTGAACTCTTTGAACAATAGTCTTACAGTTCATTCCCTACCTTGGAAAACTTTTTAAAATCGGAAAAGGAACTGATGCCTGAGGATGCAAAACGCATAATTTGCGAATACATGCGAAACCTGCCTGTAAGTTTTCGAGAATCTTTTCCAACTTCGAAAAAAGTAGATTGGTGGATTAGAAATCCTTCTGCTATCAACGAAATTGAAAAAAATGGAGATATCTCTGAGAAACTACAAGATCAGCTCACTGACCAATCGTGCAACGCATTTAAGAAGGATGTTTAAGGACATATCCAATTTTGTGCTAAAATAAGGAGCTCTCTGAAAAGGCATTGTGACAGTTTGTTCCGTTTTGCACAACATATTCATGCGAACCAACATTACATTCTACGTTTATGTTTTTCTTAAGTCCAAACAATGAAATCGCCTCGACGTTAGTCCGGAGTTAAGAATGAAAATTTCAAATATAAGACCTAATTTTTAACAAGCAATGCGCAAAAAAATTGAATTTAATAGTGCACAATTCGCCAATAAATAATTTCTTCTACAACTCGTTGTTTGGTTCATCATTTATTATAATTTTTTTTTCATGTTTTATTTTGAAAAAATATCATACTTTGTTTCAAATAATATGTCCTTCATTTTTTTAATATACCTATGATTCAATTTTTTCCAATTTTTATTCAATTTTATTTTTTATTTGAAATAAGAATATGTAACGACGTTAATAAATAAAATAATTATAGGATATATGTATTTAATTTCCATTGTTTGGTTGTGGTCAGCCAAAAATTGGTTTGTAATTCAGGGGTCCGGGAATTGAAGTAATTTGGGAACTACTGCTATACGTCATCTAACTCAATCTAGATGAGCTGTGTACATATGTGCGAAAATCCTCAAACAACACGAAATAACATGAAATTTGCACAAAAAAAGCTACTGTGTGATAACGAAATGTAACTGCGAAAAGCCACTTCATAAATATATATGAATATATATATATATATATATATATATATATATATATATATATATATATATATATATATATATATATATATATTTATATTTTTATATTTATATTCATATATATATATATATATATATATATATATATATATATATATATATATATATATATATATATAATATATAGATATATAAATATATAAATATATATATATATATATATATATATATATATTTATATTATAATATATATATATATATATATATATATATATATATATATATATATATATTATATGTATCAGGTATCAAGAAAAGCTCAAAACTCGTGGTCCAGGATATCGAAAACGGATATGAAAACCACTCCCTAATCGGGCGACTTTCAATACCTACACTACAACAGTCTATTAATATCGAGTAAAATAGGACTAAAACGCTCAATTGAATCTGCTAAAACAAGTTATAGCTATATTCACAAAATACAATTGAACATCATCACTCCAATAATTGCGTTTTGATTTTGCGGTCATTTTATGGCTGTATACACGTCGTATTCCCGATACTCGGCACTTTGCGATTCAGCACGAAATTACCCAACGTAAAAAAGCTCTACGTCGGAAATGGCGTGAACTTTCCACCATAGTGCGGCGCGTTCCGTCATTATTCACCTCGACATCCATCAACTGGATCGAAGGTGGCTGTCGATCACGAACGGAAGCGCTCCACTGTTCGCTAATAGGTTCGCGAATGTGGGTTAAGAGGGCCGACTTTGATGGCCTAATAGGACAAATTTTGCCGGGAGTAATGGATCGGTTAGAAATTCACGTGCCGGTTTGGGGTCTATGGAGAATTGAAGGCTTAAATAATATCCGCAAAATGACGTGTTTTAAACCTTTCGAATTGAATATATTGATGAATTTGCACGATATTAATCTGTATTACATGGATTGTTTTTTTATATAGCAGCTCAGTTTTCGGTATGTAGGATCTTTCTTGGGAGTAATTTCGTGAATGCGACAATTAAATTCATTGAATTATTCATGCTATCGTTGCAATCTCCAACATCAAGCACTCCGCCTAATGAAACTGTAAATTTTATCAAAAATTTTCTTATTTCTAATAATGATCATCCAAATATTACTCATTTACTGAAAATTTGTTTAGAACAAAATTATTTCAGCTTCAACAACGTGTGTTATAGTAATAAGGAAGGTTTGATCATGGGAAATCCCTTAAGCCCTTTGTTATCAGAAATCTTTATGGATAATTTAGAGAAAACTATTATGAACCACTTCAGCAGTAAATACTTTTTTATTGGTATAGATAAGTTGATGACGTCATTGTTTGCTACACTGGTACAGATAGACAATTGGATAATTTCATTACTTATATTAATTCCATACACCCCCGTATTCAATTGTCTCTAGAAACTGAAATGAATGATTCTATGAATTAGTTAGATTTCACTATTACCAGAAAAAGTAACAAACACGATTTTTCAATTTTTTATAAACCATCTCATACAGATATTACAATTCATAACACATCACTACACCCTTTTTCACATAAATTAGCGGCTTATCTTAGTTTGATTCATAGGCTTTTCAAAATTCCGTTGTCCGAAGCTAATTTTCGAAAGGAATTGTATATAATTGAACAAATGGCAGTAAATAATGGTTATTCACCCAATATGATTGACAATCTCATTTAGAAGACAAATTACAAAATGGCACTTTCAGAAGTTTACCCACTTATATCCGAGAAAAGTAGAGTATTTAACATACTTGGGCAAACCTTCCGAAAACCTGTAATTATTTCTTCATAAACAAAATTTCAAAATTTCATATAAAACCAACAATAGCATTGGAAAATTGATTAAAAACAACAAATCAAAAATTCATAAAGATGAACGAACTGGAGTTCATAGACTCAACTGTAACGATTGTGAAATTCTATATAGAACGTACAATTAGAAATTTCAAAACTCGAATACACGAACACCAACGTAGCTATATTAAGCACAAAACTGACTGTGATTATGCGTGCCAATTTATTCAAGAAAGCCATACCTTTAATCACAATTATAATATATTACAATTAGAAAATAATCTCCATGAAACCAAATGTTGGGAATCGCTATACATCAATGAATATAAAAATTCCGGAAACCTAGGTAACGAACAGATTGAAGTAAACCCTTCTTCTCTCCTTAATCTGTTCAATGTAGCTACTAATGTCTCTGAGTGAATTGCTTATTGTTATTTAGATTCTCTAGGAACCACTCTGTTATATTCAATTTTCAAAGACAATGTTATGACGAAACGCGTTTACTCAATAGATATTTATTCCAACCTGTGAAAAGCTAGTTTTTTTATTTCTTTATGAAGTTATATTAAAATTCATATTTCCAACAATAACTGGAAATTATGAAACATATGAGCACAAAACTAATTGTACACTGAGAAAAATAAAATATTTTCTGTTTATTAAATGAATGGTTATGTCGATTTAGTTTCATTGAACAATTAACATGTCAGTGATACTATTACTGGCACGTATGGTTGCGGATATAATAACAATGCGAAATGCAACTTCGAATCAGCTTCACTTAATTACAAAATCTGAAACTCACTGTAGAATTATATCATTCTTCGAAATGGGAATATTGAAGACTTCTAGTTTATTCTACTCGAAAATGATTACCTCTTGCAGAGCATCGATATTTATTTGATATGTATATATATATATATATATATATATATATATATATATATATATATATATATATATATATATATATATATTTATATATATATATATATATATTTATATATATATATATATATATATATATTTATTTATATATTTATATATATTTTTTTATATATATATTATATATATATATATATATATATATATATATATATATATATCATGCCTCAAAGGAGAGAAGAATACAATTAAAGGAAGACGAAAACGAGAGAGAATAGCGAAAGGAGCGAAAAGTATGGCAGAACTGTTTTATATCTTGAAATCTAAAAGAATCTCAAGGAATTCAAAGAAATGAGTACATAAAACAATAATGAGGCCAGTGGTTATTTACGGTTGTGAAACAAGAAAACTCAATCTGAAAGAAAGACTGTCGCTAGAAATATTCGAAGGGAAATAATATGGCGTTAGGAATGAGGGAGAAGTTTGGGAAAGAAGAACAAGTGAGGAAATAAATAAATGATGGATAGCTTCAATTATTATTGACTACTTCATCAGTTGAAATGTTCAATAACAGGTAATTATTAAATATCTTTCCTGTAGTGGTATTACGTTCAGGGTGAATAAAACTTATTTAATAGTTCTATTTACCACTACAAATGTCCATGTACCACTGTGATGTCAAGATTTACCACTACAAAGAGTAGTAAAAAAGCCGAAAGATTCCGAAGTAACAAGCACTCGACGCTGCAGCTTCCGATATGCTTCCGATGTGTCGCCATTTTTATCATTATTGTTTTCTGTATTGCTGTTCGTGAAATGTGCACCCATTCCATTGTCATTGTTTTAATTTTGCACCACTGTTCAAAGTTGAAGTTCAATGACTACGAGAATGGAAAGCTTACTGATTCAATGGAATTTGGATATTTGAATACCAGTAACCAACGGTAAGTCATACTCTGTTTCATAGCGAATTTGGAATGGCACAGTGGGTATCTCCTAATTTTTTGAAATTTGATTAACCTAATCATCTAGATAGATGCAAGTATATACCCATATGACTTACATTTTTTCATATTAAATTTGTGACTAACTGCATATTATTGGAAAGCGATAATTTCCCTGCAAATGTCCCAAAATTATTCCCGTAATACGTATAATATAGTCACCTGCTTATAATTTCCATAGAATATTATCATTAGGTAGTTTTTATTACCTATTAAGTACTTATCTCCATTAGTTTGTGGAGAGAAATGTTTTTTACCAGTTATTTCATACTTCTTTTATTGAAGAAAACTATATAGATGAATAGTCTTTCGAAAATCAAAGCAACAATTCACAGACCACAAATATTCTAACACCAGGAAGAAATATATTTCTTTGAAAAAACAGTGAAAGAAAAAAGCGATCGGTTGATTATATAGATAATAATATTGATATTTCTGGTAAGTCAACACCTTGTTTGTGTAGAATTATGTGGAAACCTTAGTGTTTTGTATTTTTCAAAAATAGTAGATGAACAACTTGAAGAAGAAAGCAACTGGCTAAAGTACAATTGTGAACCTTGAGGGAAGTTCTAAATATTTGGGACAGAATTTCAGAGTATCGAATGAATCAATTTCCAAACAGCCTATATATTGATTACAAAAGTTCAATAAACGAGCCTGTAAACATTGTCTTACGTTTATTACATAATTACAATTGGTTATGTTTCCGAAAAACAACATTTAAGTACGTAGGTATGAAATACTCATTTAGTGAAGTTATAATGAACCTGCAAAAATCTCTAATATTATATCAGTGCAGATAAATAATAACCATAGATTTATCGATAAAAATAGAAAGGTAGTAGTGTACATTGTCATATAAATGCTAGGTAATACTCTTATTTGGTTATGTAGTATTCCATGGCACCGATAAATAAGAACAAATCGACAAGTGGGAGTTACTTGTTTGTATTGGTAAATAATAACCGAACAGGAAAAGTACTTGATGCTAAAGCATCAAGTACTTCAGCTTCAGTATTTATTATTGTTTGAATCATACTATTTTGTAGTGGTGATATTTATTCAACAAATGTAGTGATTGGCGCCTATTTGACCACAACGCTTGGTATTCACAACGGATTATTTTTTTCAGTGTAATGTGATTTGGGAAGTTAGAAAAGTTTGCACTTTCCATTCAGTTCGGTCTTCACTGATTACAAGCTTCCTCCATCAATTAACAAAACTAGCAAGCTGGAATGCAGCGTTGTTCAATTCGTCTCACGACCGCAAGTGAAACAAAGTGATGGGAATCAGGGTTGGAAATGGGTCGGTGCACACCAGGAAATTCGGCATTTGCATTCGCGGAGCTCGGAAGTTGTTCGCAGATACGTATTATGGAGATTAGTTCGAAATTATTGTCATAATTGGAAATGCTATCTACCCACCAAATGAATCACAACGACCGCATTTAATCGACATTAACTTAGTGTAGAACAACGCGACTGTTGTCTCATTAAAACTGCTACGGTCATCTATTCCACTGTGAGAGCGAGTCCCATATTATCTAACAGAGTAACAGAGTGTAGGTATATAATCATTGGGCTCGCAAGCGTTGCATTCGCATTGTAGTTTAAATTGCGTTTCGACCCCTTCCTCTGATCAACTTCAGTTGGTAGAATTATCCCTAACAAGAGTTTTTTCATATGTCGTCTAATGTACGATACTTCATTGTAGTTCTAATTACGTTACTTTCGAATGAAATTAATACCTACCTCAATTATATTATGTATTTTCAATTAAAAAATTTCAAAACGCGTGAGCAGCAGAACTACATCAGTATGGATGTACTCGCGCGGAGTGACTCACTATTCTAATGGAATAAATCACACTTGAATAGCAGAATGCACTAAAAATTTTATATAAGTTAAGATTTTATTGAAGTGACAGAAATTGTTGAAACCCACAAAGATCTTATTTCAACATGAACTCAATCTAAGTACCTAATTTCAAACATCCACCTCAATCTGCATATGTTTTGACCAGAACCGTAGATGTATGACATAATTTGAAAAAGGTCGCTGTGACGACTCAAACGTTTTTTATACTATATTTTATACTAAAATATAAACTTTTGAATTGAAGTATTAATTAATGGACCACACAACCTGTGAAAATATCGATCCAATATAATCAAATATGGTTCAAGAAAATCAATCTGTGAATATATATACAGGGTGTTTCTAAATTGATGCGAAAGATTTCAATGGGTGATTCTTTAGCAAATATTAAGGGGGGTCTTTCATATAACTTTTTGTTCAACACCCTTTTCCCTCCAAGTTACAGCCCTTTGAAATTAGGTGAAAAAAATTGTTTTTATTCAATACATCCACTTTGGAAAAATTTGGAAGAATGAAATTTGGCAGGTAACTGCTGCTAATAAAATGGCAGTTTTTGAGTGTTTTTGTTACCCTTAAATGTAATCACAAGGTGCTGAAAAAAACAACCCCTATAATATTTTGCATAGGAACTCTTTAATGCGCCTATATTTTCCTTTTTAAAAAATATATTCGAAAAGACAGACTCGATCTGCAACTTTTTTATGTTCTGACTTTTAATCATAAAGTTGTTAGTTTGATCACAAAAAAATAAAATAGTGCTCAGACTATTTTCCCATAAATTCGCAGAGGTTATCATTTATTAAAAAAAAACAAGTAAGCTGCTGTCAAATGTCAAATAATTTGTTAATTGTTATTAGTAGTACAATTATTGTTCAATCCGCTCTAATTTGCAATATTCTTCAACTAAATAAAAAAATGTCATTCTTTCAATAAAGTTTTATTTAGTTGTGAAAAATGTTTGAAGTCATTATAAAACTGTCTAGAAATTAGAAAAAATCAGGACAATAAAACTATTTGTCATATGACTTCATTTGACAGCAGCTTACTTGTTTTTTTTTAAATAAATGATAACCTCTCTGTGAATTTATGGGAAGAGTCTGAGCACTATTTTATTTTTTTGTGATCAAACTAACAACTTTATGATAAAAAATCAGGACATAAAAGAGTTGCAAATTGAGTCTGTCTTTTCAAATATATTTTTTAAATAGGAAAGTATAAGCGCACTAAAAAGTTCTGATTCAAAATATTATAGGGGTTGTTTTTTTCAGCCCCATGTGCTAACATTTTAGTGTAACAAAAACACTCAAAAACTGCCATTTTATTAGCAGCAGTTATCTGCCGAATTTCATTCCTCTAGTTTTATCCTAAGTGGATGTATTGAATAAAAAATTTGTTCACCTAATTTCAAAGGGCTGTAACTTGGAGGGAAAAGGGTGTTGAACAAAAAGTTATATGAAAGACCCCCCTCAATTTTTGCTGAAGAATCACCCATTGAAATCTTTCGCATCAATTCAGAAACACCCTATATATATATATATATATATATATATATATATATATATATATATATATATATATATATATATATATATATATATATATATATATATATTTATTTAGTTTTTCTTGATTCGTTGGCCTTGTGTTGGTTGAATGTTTGGACAAAGAACAGGCAGTTACTAAATTTCAGATGTGTGTGTGAGAATATAATACAATATTATTGTGAAAATGAGTTATTATTGTGTAATTGTGCGAACCCTTATGATAGATGTGACGAAGATATATTTATGCTCTAAGGTATTACGAATGACAGATTTGAAAAAGGCTGAAGTTCCAGCCGAAATGTAATCCATATTTATTATGATATGACTTCAAACTAACATGAGGAAGTTTTCATTGGCCCAAAACTAAGAATATGAAAACAATATATATATATATATATATATATATATATATATATATATATATATATATATATATATATATATATATATATATATATATATATATATATATATATATATATATATATATATATATATGTATATATATATATATATATATATATATATATATATATATATATATATATATATATATATATATATATATATATATATTTACATATATACAGGGTGATTCACGGTGGATGGCACATTAGACGTTTCTGGTGAACCATACAACGGATCACTCTGAAAATTCAACGGAGGACATAGTTGGATATTCTCTACCCAACTAAAATATTTTCAGTAATGCGATGTTGCCACTTCTAATAGAAAGTAGTAGCAACTTTGATTTTTCAAATGGAACTACCTGTATATTATATTATTTTTAGAATCTCCAACAATTTCCAAACAACTTTTTATAATATTTCCCTATACCTATCTGTTACCGTTTTCGAAATAAAAATTATTTTCTTTTTTTTGCGTCGGAAATCGAGACCTCTAAAAACTCTGATATCTTTGAGCTAAGAAATACAACGATCTCGAAATTTCGGTTTAAGTTTGCTGATACTTGGGGGCTTCCTACACTTCAGTCTAATCTCCGTTACTTCAATACAGGGTGGTCAAAAAATACAGTTATTTTGTTAACTTGAAAAAGTGACTGTAAGTTGTTTATTTAAAATGGAATACTCTGTATATTATTGAAAATTCGATAAGCTGCTAGAATTTCCGTTTTATCTATGTTTATCATACCTATACCTAACTAGTCAAGTTTCGGACTTATGAGCACTTATTTGTGAAAATCTGTTACCGTTTTCGAAATAAAAATTATTTTCTTTTTTTTTCGTCGGAAATCATGACCTCTAAAAACTCTGATATCTTTGAGCTATGAAATACAACGATCTCGAAATTTCGGTTTAAGTTTGCTGATACTTGGGGGCTTCCTACACTTCAGCCTAATCTCCGTTATTTCAATACAGGGTGATCAAAAAATACAGTTATTTTGTTAGCTTCAAAAAGTGACTGTAAGTTGTTTATTTCAGATGGAATACCATGTTTATTATTGAAAATTCGAAAAGCTGCTAGAATTTCCGTTTTATCTATGTATATCATACATATACCTAACTAGTCAAGTTTCGGACTTATGAGCACTTATTTGTGAAAATGTTCCTTGAACATGGTATCCCCTTGGTATTTGCTAAGCATGTCATGATTACTATTTGACAGTAACGTTGTGACAATCTACTAATAATATCGACACTTTCATCACGTCGGAAGTTAGAAATACCTTCAGAAACGCTGGAAATAATTTATTCAAATGAAGTTCTTGTGAATTTGTTCATTATTTTTGTACAGTGTGATAAAATTATCAGCAGGACATGTAGAAAGTTGAATTAAATGTATCCGAATCTACCACCAATGAACCTCAAGAAATTTATACGAATTCAGAACAATTTTAAAATGTTTGGATCAACTTTAAAAAAGTACCAAATAACTTGATAGTGGAAATATTGATACAAATAATTATAAAAAAGGAAAAAACTTATGTGGAATATTTCAAAATATGTTCGAATCGCTGGCCGTTCACTTCCAAGCACTTCAAAATGCGGGTGTTGACTGATTTTGTCGTGGCAGATCTGATTTCATTCGGATCCAAAGCTTCAAATGTTTGGGTGATCCTCTGTAACAATTCTTCTCTCGAACGCACGGGTGTTTTGTAAAGTTTTTCTTTAAACATTCCCCAAAAATAAAAATCTAATGGATTAAGATCGGGTGATCTCGCTGGCCAATTCCACGGTCCCAAGCGCCTTATCCACCGATCGTCAAAAAGTCTTTCTATTTCTGCGCTCACTTCTCTTGAACAATGTGCAGGAGCCCCGTCTAGTTGGTACCAACAGTTTCGATATACTTCGAGTGGAAGATTATCGACGAAGTTCTCTACAATATTTTCCAAAATATTCAGGTAGCTTCTGGATGTTAATGACTCTTCGTATATCAGGTACCTCAACTTGCTGAACAATAACATGCAGAAAACATTATAACTAAATGTTTCTTGATATCCGGCTTCTTTTGTGAAGTGAGAATTTTCACTGCTCCAAAAATAACAATTTTTTCTATTGAAAATCCCTTCTCTTGAAAATTTCGATTCGTCAGTCCAAATTATTTTATTTAAAAAAAATTGATCTTCTTGAATGCGTACCAACATCATTTCACAAAATTCAACTCTCTGTTGAGGGTCTTGAGGCTTCATTGCTTGAATTTTGGTAAATTTATAATTATGCATGTTATGTCTTTGCAAGATTCTTTGAACAGATGAATATTTTATGCCCAAATCTTCTTCTGCACTTCTTATCGATGACTCGGGAAATGCGTGAAAATATGCTAGGACATTGATTTGGTTGTCTTCGGAAGTTACGGGCCGATGTAAATTTCTTGGTGCTTTTAAAGTTGATCCAAACATTTTGAAATTGTTCTGAATTCGTATAAATTTCTTGAGGTTCATTGGCGGTAGATTCGGATACATTTCATTGAACTTTATACATGTCCTGCTGATAATTTTATCACACTGTCCAAAAATAATAAACAAATTCATAAGAACTTCATTTGAATAAATTATTTCCATCGTTTCTGAAGGCATTTCTAACTTCTGAAGTGATGAAAGTGTCGATATTATTAGTAGATTGTCACAACGTTACTGTCAAATAGTAATCATGACATGCTTAGCAAATACCAAGGGATACCATGTTCAAGGAACATTTTCACAAATAAGTGCTCATAAGTCCGAAACTTGACTAGTTAGGTATATGTATGATATACATAGATAAAACGGAAATTCTAGCAGCTTTTCGAATTTTCAATAATAAACATGGTATTCCATCTGAAATAAACAACTTACAGTCACTTTTTGAAGCTAACAAAATAACTGTATTTTTTGATCACCCTGTATTGAAATAACGGAGATTAGGCTGAAGTGTAGGAAGCCCCCAAGTATCAGCAAACTTAAACCGAAATTTCGAGATCGTTGTATTTCATAGCTCAAAGATATCAGAGTTTTTAGAGGTCACGATTTCCGACGAAAAAAAAAGAAAATAATTTTTATTTCGAAAACGGTAACAGATAGGTATAGGAAAATATTATGAAAAGTTGTTTGGAAAGTGTTGGAGATTCCGAAAATATTTTAGTTGGGTAGAGAATGTTCGACTATGCCCCTCATTGAATTTTCAAAGTGATCCGTTGTATGGTTCACCAGAAACGTCTAATGTGCCATCCACCGTGAATCACCCTGTATATATATATATATATATATATATATATATATATATATATATATATATATATATATATATATATATATATATATATAGATTCTCACCAAGTATCCACAACCAATTATTTATTAACTTATGGGTGCATGGAATAACCTATCAATACAAAAGGAAGCCAAAACATCTGCTAGGTTTCGAAGGAAAAATCTGGTCATTTTTTAATCGAAATTTATTCCTTTCAGTATCTTTCAGAATTTCTGGATACATTTTATATAACTTCTGTTATCCATTCTTG
Organism: Cynegetis impunctata; assembly: GCA_030704885.1. Lineage (NCBI taxonomy): Eukaryota > Metazoa > Arthropoda > Insecta > Coleoptera > Coccinellidae > Cynegetis > Cynegetis impunctata. The sequence goes on from JARQZK010003781.1 coordinate 76,491, forward strand.
TTTGTGTTCATTAGGGCATTTATAGTATTTCTGTTGAATTTTTTAAATAAGTGAAAATATGTTGCAGGCACAATTATTATAAAATACGACTAACTTAATCTCATTGTAGATTGCGCTAAATCTTTATAAATGTTTGAATCAGAAATTAAAAGTTCAAAAATTTTTTTGTTTCAATTATTGATTTCAAAACCTAATTATCATCAGAAGAAAATATTTGTAATAAAATTGTGAACAGTTATTCTTCTCTATTCAAAATCACACATATTCTATCATAATACTGTTCATAATATACTCATATTTTTATATTCATGCGAAATATCTTACTACAACTATCCATTTCAACTAAATCGCTCTCACAATTCATCCTTTATTAAAAAAAGGTGTGTGTTTACAATTTACACACAGCCGTAGTGAAACTGCAGAAAAGTAACCTACGAAAGAAAGAGATTAATATAGAGTAACTGGAGTATTAGGATAATTAATCATTTTCATCAAGCCACATGCTACCACAGGTACGTACAAACATATACCTACATGTAGAGCTAGTTAGTCAAGTACTCAGGTACGCTGGCTATTATTTGGGAGGTCCCATGTTCAAATTCCGGAGTCGACTGGTCTCTCATGAGTTTTTCTCAGAGATTTCCTCATGGTAATATAAGTCACTGCTTGCAAACTTATAAGGCGAATGCTGCCACTCTCGCTCAAATGCGAAGGGTAAATACTATTCATTGGCATCTATAACTAGAGAAAAGCTTAAAGCTGGATTTATAGTTTGAAGGACTTTAAACGTAGACGCAAGGAATACGTAACAAACGGACTGTAAAATATTTTACAATTTATAATTCGACGGAACGGAATTTTTGCGCATGGGTAGAGGTTAAGAGGATGGGTGACATTCAATATAACCTACAAATTATATTAATCGTAAATAGCCTGTGTTAGTTTGAATTTGTATTATAATATTCTAATTATTCATCTTGCAATCTTATAAGGCGAATGCTGCCACTCTCGCTCAAATGCGAAGGGTAATAGTATATTATGATATTAGGAGAATAAGTGATACTTATATGTGCTGAGCGTGGAAAGAAACTCACTACGTTCGTCAGACAATCCATGCGAAGCACATAAAGTATCTTATTCTCCGAATATCATATACTATTTTTTCTTCAAACGTGCATAATTTCATTCGAAATAGAACAATAAAAGGAAACGAATTTTTTAATAAAGATAACAAGATTGAATCTCTAACTTATTTCACTGTATATTGCCTTTTTCGTATCGTTGTCATGGATACGTACTTGTTTGACATCCATTAAAACAAATATTTCAAATTCGGTGAAGAAAATGAGTTTAGGAATGTGTAATGATCCTCCCGAGGTGGTAGAGGCAGCTAGAATAGCTATACAAAACTTGCTGCCGACGAAATCTGCTGCAGTATATGAAGCTGCGTTTGTTAAGTTCAACAAATGGTGCAATGGAAAAAAAGTTGTGCAATACTCTGAGAACGTTTTGTTGGCATATTTTACCGAAATGGCACTGAAAATGAAGAGTTCTAGTTTGTGGGCTCATTATTCAATGATAAGGTCTGTGTTGAATTTGAAGCATAATGTGAACATTGAAAAATACAACAATTTGAGTGCATTTTTAAAAAAGCAAGGAGAAGGTTATAAGCCAAAGAAATCGAGAGTCTTGTCAAGGGAACAGTTCAGCAAATTTTTGTCTGAAGCCCCAGATGAAAAGTATTTGGCGATGAAGGTAATGAAATTACATTTTGTTTGTTTCACATTGTGCTAACCAACACTTAATTTTTTAGGTAGTTTTGATATTTGGAATATCTGGGGCATGTCGTTGCGATGAACTAGTGAATATGACAGTTGATGATCTTGAAGATATGGGTTCTTTGCTGCTAATAAACATTCCCAACACTAAAACTAATAAGAGTAGAACCTTCAACGTCATGGGTGATGAATATCTGAGCAAATATAGAAAGTACGTTAATTTGCGCCCTGCCGATTTTAGGGAACGACGTTTTTTTTTTGAAATATCAAAATGGGAAATGTTATAAAGCTGTTATGGGTATCCATAAAATTGGTAGTGTAGCAAAAGACGTGGCATTGTATCTGAAGAATCCAAATTGGAAAGAATATACAGGGCATTGCTCAATAAGAACATCCGCAACAATGCTTGTTGATTGTGGGGTGGATATCACTACGCTGAAAAGGCATGGGGGTTGGAAATCTGATGCAGTTGCCGAAGGGTACATCGAAGACTCTGTGCGAAGTTAAACCAAAATTGCTAAGAGAATTCTTCAACCTAGCTCCGCGGAAAATCTCGAACAATCTTCATTTAATGAACCCGATACAAGTAATGGATTTGTAAATGCCGTTCACTCTGGAAAAGTTGTTATGAATAGTACTGATATTGCAAGAAGTGGAGGATTCTTAAATGATGCAAATCTTCATAATTGTATTTTTACTATAAATATTTCGAATAAATAATAAATACCATTGTGAATAAATTCATAGTACTATAATGTGTTTATACGCTTAGGAGTATAAGTACTTATACTCCTAGTCATATAAATCACACTTAATGTCATTGAGGAACGTCACAAAAGTTATCACTTATATGACGTGCGAAGAAAAATACCATTCATTTGCATCTATAACTAGAGAAAAGCTTAAAGCTGGATTCATAGTTTGACGGACTGTAAACGTAGACGCAAGGAATACGTAACAAACGGGCTGTAAAATATTTTACAATTTATAATTCGACGGAACGGAATTTTTGCGCATGGGTAGAGGTTAAGAGGATGGGTGACATTCAATATAACCTACAAATTATATTAATCGTAAATAGCCTGTGTTAGTTTGAATTTGTATCATAATATTCTAATTATTCATCTATTGTGAATAATTAACACAACAAGAATAAAAAACAAAGAACTTGACTAAACTGAAGGCGGGAAAAATGACATCTGACAGTGGGCTGACATCACACAGAATTCTTTCTGTTGATTGGCCGGGCGTAAGAAACGCACTGTAAAAAGATGAATGTTGGTCAACTCTTTCGCTCCAGTCCGTTCCACTTACGTTGCATCATGTATTTACGTTCATTTATAAACAAGAGTATGTAATTTCTCTAGTTGATATTATTGCGTTGCGTTTACGCTTACAGTCCGTCAAACTATAAATCCAGCTTAAGTCTGTGCTTGCATACTTACAAGGTGAATGCTGGACCATGATTATCCTCTCAACCCTACCCTCAATTTCTCCATAAATATCCTATCTCACCATCCATAATGCACTTGTACATGCAAGTGTATCATCTGATCTGGCTGAAGGAGTTCATCCCCATAACTCAAAGCCCGACTCCCTGACACATACTTCAGGGATGAAACACGCGGAATTTGCCATTTTTTGCCCTAGCAAGTATTATACGACGTACACGATGGTAGATTAGTGAGGACCTAGACCGCTACGAACGAATAAAGAGGAGACGAAGAGTAGAGAAACTATATAGAAACGCATTCTGTCTCTTTCTCTCACAGCCTAAAATCTATATATAGGGGAGAAGTGGCATGAAGGAACCAGGTTTTGAAAGAGCCACTTATTTTGGTTGTTTATGAACGGATTTTGTTGGTAATTTTATTTTTGAGTGGCATCACTGATTTTTCGTCCCCCTCAAACATTTGACAGTCCGTCGAAACCAACGGACGCCGGCACATCCAGTCAAAGTTTTTGGCACTGAAAAGTATGTATTTTGCTTTGGTTAACTTGTTTTCTGATATTTTATTGTAAATAAATACCTATAGGTAAATGGAATGTAGATTGTTTGTTCATACATTTGGCCTTGCAACTGCGTGAAAACTATGCCTTTTGCGGCATAGTTTTGAGATTGTTTTCATTTTGAAGGTTATATTTTTTCGAAGATTAAGTTATGAAAGAGCCGGGTGAATGGGTCTTAAAAGAGCTGGCTCTTTCATAACCAGCTCTTTAATAGCCCTGCATTTGAATTGAGTAAATAATATAAAATAATAATAAATATGCATTTTTTCTGATACTACATTATTATTACCGTCTCCGCATTTAAACTCTACCCCTACTGTTGCGATTCCGAGTACTTCTAGGCAACAAATTATATCATCGGAAACGATGAGATCATTTTCTGAAGCAGGGCCAAGACAAAGCACGAAGCGCAATAATAGAAAAATGTAGTCTACAGTCGTGACTGTCACTCCCGAAAAAAAAATTAAGAGGGTAATGTAAAGAAACCAGAAATTATTATCGAAAAAATTTATCATAAAACAGTCCTTGAAAACCCTTAATAAACCCTCCGTACTGCAAGATGACTGAATCGTAATGACTATCGTATTTGCTGAAGTAAGAAAAAAGGTTGCTTGGAGCAAAAAAACTCAAAACCAACCAAATGAAAATAGTGATGATCACATGAAAACTGTTATTAAGATTGCAGTTTCAGTGCAAAATTAGATTTTTTTGTTTGGGTCCATGAATCCTGTGGCATTAACAAAAAATTAAATTTTTTTTGCAAGACATGTTTCTAATTTTAAAACAAACTACATTATATACCTCAAAGTTCCTAAAAAGTCTGAATATATAATAGGTATGACAGAATACTATTTCAATATTATAGCGTTTGTTAGAAATACCTTCAAAAAGATTTGTTAGAATTGTCTTCTAGCTTTATTGTAAGAGTGCAATTATTATTATTCTGCTTAATTTTCACATTAACACTTCATAATACAGACTAGCTCTTTCATAACTTTTAGTAGCTCTTTCAATACCGAAATGTTATGAAAGAGCCAAAAGACACATTTTTTGAAATGAATTTTTCGTTGATTTTTTAATATTGTTCAAGGTTTTTTCGTGAAAAATTATCTACTTATATGAATGAATAATAATTGAGGAAAAAAAATCATCATTTCTTCCATCAAAAATAAATTTTTTTGCTCAGTTTAATAAACTGGCTCTTTTATGTCACTTCTCCCCTACATTTATAGCTATCTCTAAATACAATTCACACCGTGCCAAGTAGTCGAGTCGGGGACAGATTTCGACCTAACTTTCATAAGTCACTTGTCTGGAATGTAACGTTCGATGAGGATCTCCATTCTAATGAAATGGTTGATTAAACTGGTTGGTTTTCCGCATAATATTATTTCGAAGTAAGTGTGATATTTGCCAGTACGGTCCAGACAAGAGAAGCACATCTCGCTTCCTTCATATCCTGGCATAAGTTCACAATAAATGGAAGCGAATGAAATTTAGCTGACAGACGACATGGGTAAATATTAGAATGCCGGCGGGTACTTGTTGAACATATTTAACATGTGACATGTTTATTCTGGCTCTAGCTGGAACAGCCAGATGCTCATGAATGTGTTGTAATGTTCCCTTTGGTATTATCTATTAAGGTTTATAACAAAATATAGTGACCCAAGTTTGATTTGGACTTTATTAGAATTCACTATTGAAATATCCCGAAATATTCCAGACATTTTTAAATATTCTCATTATTGATTTTTATTTTATTGTTAACGAAAATATTACCGATTTTGACGAATAAGTCATTTTAAAGTGAATGAAATACAAATCCAATTAAATCAGAATTGATATTTTTTTGGAGGGTGCTTGTTTGTTAAGCTATGTAATATTTCCATATATACTCGTGAGATTCAAAACCTTCTTCATCCATTTTTCAATAATGTGAGTTCACTTCCTTATCATTTTAAATAATTATATATTTCCTAATTTTCTGACAGGGAATGCGGCTTAAACCGACTTCTTAATTGCGTTCATTATGTCTTATGAAATACAAGTATATGTGGCTATTTCTAGAGTTTTGTAGTCTTATTTTCCCGATTATAACTGCATATCGAATGTCAAAAATAAGGTGTGAAAGAGTTTTTTTTATCCGTTTTAGACCTTCAGGGCCACCATTTCCGAAATTTTTTTCATATACAGTTACATAATAGCATCTCCAATGGCTCCCATCAAACCTAATGGCCTGATTTTTTTTTAACTCGAGGGACCTACAGTTTAACGCCGGTTCCGAACGGCCAATGGGCTTGTTAACTATGTACATTACCCAAAAATTGAATTATATATACAGAACCACTAAATTCCGGACATACAAAACACCCAAGAGCAAGGTGGGACTCGGACCCACAATCCTCGGTTTACAAACGGTACAAGGCGGTACACCTTACCGCTGGTCTACCGAGGCCTGAAATTGTTCTTGAGGCAAAAGAAAACTGTCAAAAATTTGTTAAAGTTCTTCAACCGCCACCCTTTTCAGGTAGATATTTGTGTTTTCAAGAATATTTAGGTATTTCTCGGTACATATTGACATCTCCAGCGGCTCTAATGAAACAAAATAGCTGAAATTTGGAAGCGGAGGTTTCCTTCGAGGTAGAACTTATCTGTCAAAATTTTCTTAAATTTTCCCAATAGCTGCCCGTTTCACGAAGAATTTTTTTTGTTTCTTCATGGTTTTTAAAAATTTATTCAACTTCGCAGCTTCTACAGATTGAATTAGAGAGTTGATGTTTGGTAGGTGCGTAGATTGAGTTCATGTTGAAATATGATCCTTTGTGGCATTCAACTTTTGTTCCTAACCGCGCTGCACTTCGCGGAGACTATTCTGTATATAATTGTTTCATTAAATTATGTGGTCCAATCCACCCCGCGTTATGGTCGAACCTACCCCAGCAGTAGTGAGGATTCGACCACATGTAGGTTTGTCAAAAAACGTTAAATTGAAAAGTTGAAAATAAACTTTTTTTCTTTTTGTCTTTTTTCTTCCGTGCAGAACTATTCTCTCGATCTACCAATACATCAAATAACGCAAATTATCGAACACATTTTTCATTAAGGATTTCTTAAGGTTAAACGGTTGAATGCTCCCCACTTCCCATATATAATCTTTTGATAATTATTAGCAATAACAGGCTAGTTGAATCTTAAAAAACTCGATTTTATTTTTTTCAATAAAATCGAGTTTTTTAAGATTCAACTAGCCTGTTATTGCTAATAATTATCAAAAGATTAGAAATAGTTCACAACCAACAACAATTCGAATAAATATATATATATATATATATATATATATATATATATATATATATATATATATATATATATATATATATATATATATATATATGTCGTTTCTTTATTTCTATCATGCGTCCCATACAATCGCACACGGTTTATCTTCACTTCATGGAGGTTTCATGAATTCCACAAGCATTTGTTAATCTCAAATGGCATTCATATTGGCATTTCAGAATAATTCGATTAACTATCTAAATTGCCGTTTTCCCTTCCAACAAAATTTGTCAACGGAACCTGTAGTAGAAGGGGCCTAAGTATTGACGGAATCCGAAGTTATATCCCAGGTATTTCTATTAGTAGTTAGTTTCCAACACGGTGTAATGGAGTTCAAACTTTCCTTTAACGCGACTAATGTCCCCCTGATAGGGCATCATCACACGCCACAGATAACCGCTATCACTACCTGGGGATGCTGAGGCGCTTAGACATCAAGCGATCTAGAGCGCCTGATAAGCGGTTTGTAGTTTGCGCAGTCTAATGCAGCAGGGGCGAATCTAGGTAATAACCTTGTTGCAGGGTATGAACGAGTAGGTACTTTTAAAGCATGATCCGTAAACCTGAATCAAATGTGCTGCATTTATTTCACACCTTTTTTAGCATAGTTTGAATTATTCAATGTTACATTATATAAATAAATTTAGACGTCTAGTGAACCAGTTTATATTGTGCGCTTGACATACATACAGATGCACGCCCCATTCCGAAACCTCTAGAGAGGAAATCCTTCAGATAGTTCACACTTAAATGTTCAAGTGCATTTAGCATTGAACTATCTATATATATATATATATATATATATATATATATATATATATATATATATATATATATATATATACAGGGTGATTCACGGTGGATGGCACATTAGACGTTTCTGGTGAACCATACAACGGATCACTTTGAAAATTCAATGGAGGGCATAGTCGAACATTCTCTACCCAACTAAAATATTTTCGGTAATGCGGTGTTGCCACTTCTATTAGAAAGTAGTAGCAACTTTGATTTTTCAAATGAAACTGTCTGTATATTATATTATTTTTAGAATATCCAACAATTTCCAAACAACTTTTCATAATATTTCCCTATACCTATCTGTTACCGTTTTCGAAATAAAAATTATTTTCTTTTTTTTTCGTCGGAAATCGAGACCTCTAAAAACTCTGATATCTTTGAGCTAAGAAATACAATAATATCGAAATTTCGGTTTAAGTTTGCTGATACTTGGGGGCTTCCTACACTTCAGCCTAATCTCCGTTATTTCAATACAGGGTGGTCAAAAAATACAGTTATTTTGTTAGCTTGAAAAGGTGACTGTAAGTTGTTTATTTCAAATGGAATACCCTGTATATTATTGAAAATTCGAAAAGCTGCTACAATTTCCGTTTAACCTATGTATATCATACCTATACCTAACTAGTCAAGTTTCGGACTTATGAGCACATATTTGTGAAAATGTTCCTTGAACATGGTATCCCCTTGGTATTTGCTAAGCATGTCATGATTACTATTTGACAGTAACGTTGTGACAAGCTACTAATAATATCGACACTTTCATCACTTCAGAAGTTGGAAATACCTTCAGAAACGATGGAAATAATTTATTCAAATGAAGTTCTTATGAATTTGTTTATTATTTTTGGACAGTGTGATAAAATTATCAGCAGGACATGTAGAAAGTTCAATGAAATGTATCCGAATCTACCGCCAATGAACCTCAAGAAATTTATACGAATTCAGAACAATTTCAAAATGTTTGGATCAACTTTAAAAAAGTACCAAATAACTTGATAGTGGAAATATTGATACAAATAATTATAAAAAAGGAAAACAATTATGTGGAATATTTCAAAACATGTTCGATTCGCTGGCCGTTCACTTCCAAGCACTTCAAAATGCGGGTGTTGACTGATTTTGTCGTGGCAGATCTTGCATTCAACTTTCTACATGTCCTGCTGATAATTTTATCACACTGTACAAAAATAATAAACAAATTCACAAGAACTTCATATGAATAAATTATTTCCATCGTTTCTGAAGGTATTTCTAACTTCTGAAGTGATGAAAGTGTCGTTATTATTAGTAGATTGTCACAACCTTACTGTCAAATAGTAATCATGACATGCTTAGCAAATACCAAGGGGGTACCATGTTCAAGGAACATTTTAACAAATAAGTGCTCATAAGTCCGAAACTTGACTAGTTAGGTATAGGTATGATATACATAGATAAAACGGAAATTCTAGCAGCTTTTCGAATTTTCAATAATATACGGGGTATTCCATTTCAAATAAACAACTTACAGTCACATTTTCAAGCTAACAAAATAACTGTATTTTTTGACCAGCCTGTATTGAAATAACGGAGATTAGGCTGAAGTGTAGGAAGCCCCCAAGTATAAGCAAACTTAAACCGAAATTTCGATATTATTATATTTCTTAGCTCAAAGATATCAGAGTTTTTCAAGGTCTCGATTTCCGACGAAAAAAACAGAAAATAATTTTTATTTCGAAAACGGTAACAGATAGGTATAGGGAAATATTATGAAAAGTTGTTTGGAAATTGTTGGATATTCTAAAAATAATATAATATACAGGCAGTTCTATTTGAAAAATCAAAGTTGCTACTACTTTCTAATAGAAGTGGCAACACCGCATTACCGAAAATATTTCAGTTGGGTAGAGAATGTTCGACTATGCCCTCCATTGAATTTTCAAAGTGATCCGTTGTATGGTTCACCAGACACGTCTAATGTGCCATCCACCGTGAATCACCCTGTATATATATATATATATATATATATATATATATATATATATATATATATATATATATATATATGTATATATATATATATATATATATATATATATATATATATATATATATATATATATTCATTCGAATTGTTGTTGCCTGTGAACTATTTCTAATCTTTTGATAATTATTAGCAATAACTGGCTTGTTGAATCTCAAAAAACTCGATTTTATTAAAAAGTTGACGTTTCGCCACGACATTGTTTATAGTATACCCTGTAATAATTGTAATAAATCATATATAGGACAAACTTTTCAAAATTTAGAAGAAAGACTAAAAGCACACAAATATACCAGAACACAAACCACAGCACTAATAAAACATAAAAACAATGAGAATCATACTTTCTACTTTAATAGCACAAACATTTTAGAAATCCCCACCTATCTCCAAAACCAATCATCATAATGTACTTCAATACGTTCTCTCTCAAAAGTAATTGCATTTTCTTAACAATGAAGTAGTGTAGTGCTGGAGCGTTAAAAACGTGAAAAACTGCGGACTATACAGCACCAAGTGAATGAATTCAGATGGTACGTGAAATTTCATTCTTCAGATTTAATGACATGTTACCTAAATTTTTTTTTGGGTACTTTTAACATCCGACCATTTTAAATCTCCAGGTGCTCCACTATCTCCGTTATAAATCTGGGAATTCCACAAGTTGAGGCATATGGTAATGTTTTCACAAAAAGTGATAAGAAAATTATCGTAGAATTGTAAAGTGAAATAATATACGGGGTATTACCTTTTTAAAAAACTAATGACAAAGCCATAGCTCTTGAATGAACAACACTGTAGTACAAAATTTTTTATGCGAAAATTGCCCAATAAAAATACTAATCGACGCTGTACGAAGGATTTTAACATGAAATAGAAACCTAATTTTATTTTAATGAATTTGCTCTTTCATCATGAAGCACTGTATATTATATTATATATATTATATATATATATATATATTATATATATATATATAATTATAATATGTTAATTATATATATATATAAAATATATATATATATATATATATATATATAATATATATATATATACTATATATATAAATATATATAATATATATATATATATGTATATATATATTATATATTAATAATATATATATATAAATAATATATATATATATATAATATATATAAATATATATACAAGGTGACCCAGATGTGCGTGCTTGGCCTATAACTGTTTTCTATCGCACCAATCAACTTGATTTTTTTTTCAAACGTTACGTCCAATAATGAGCACATTCTAAAAATATTTTCATGCATATACAGAATGTCCTAATATCGAAAACACAACTGACTTTTTATTTTCAAATATCAACTCCCCAATTTTATTACATATTTGGATTCGCCACTAAATTTTCAGTATATCGCACCCGGTTTCATGGATTTATGTCAAACAGTTTCTGACTTATGTCAATTTATGTGTCAAAATAGTATCGGGTTTATACACACAAAAAATTCATAACTTCGGAACCTTTGAGGATTACTCAACCAAATTTTTTCAGTTAATTCCTTAAGTTTCATCGCATCTAGTGACATGTAGGCGAACTCGATGTCTAAGTTCTGTCACCTACTGCGATTTTTTTAAAGACTAATTGAAAATGGTTATAACTCGACTTTTTCAAATACAACATCCTGTATTTCATTGCATCATTGAATGGCATTTTTCAGGATCTTTTCGGCGATATATGGTTTGTGGGGTCTATTTTGTGTGGTTTCCGAAAATATGTAGGAAACTAAGAAATGTGCATAGTTTCTGAGAATTCTAGTAGGCCGCTGTCGTAAAATTCGACATATCCTACTAGAATTTTCAAAAACCATGCACATTTCTTAGTTTCTTACATATTTTGAAAACCTCACAAAATAGACTCCACAAACCTTATATCGCCGAAAAGACTTTAAAAAATGCCATTCAATGATGCAATAAATTACAGAGTGATGTATTTGAAAAAGTCCAATAATTACCATTTTCAATCAGTCTTTTGAAAAAAATCGTAGTAGACGACAGAACATAGACATCGAGTTCGCCTACATGGCAGTAGATGCAAAGAAACTTAAGGAATGGACTAAATTTGGTAGAGTAATCCTCAAAGGTTACGAAGTTATGAATATTTTTGTGAATGTATGCTCGCTGCTATGTTATCACATAAATTGACATATTAAGTCAAAAACTGTAAGACATAAGTCTATGAAATCGGGTGCAGTATATTGAAAATTTAGTGGGGAATCCAAATATGTAATAAAAATGCCATTTGAGAATCAGAAGTCAGTTGTGTTATTGATCCTGCATATACATCCTGTATATGCATGAAAATATTTTTAGAATGTGTTCATTATTGGACGTGGTGTTTGAAAAAAAATCAATCGATTGGTGCGAAAGAAATAAAGTTATGGACCATGCACGCACCCCTGGGTGACCCTGTATATACATATATAGATATATATATATATATATATATATATATATATATATATATATATATATATATATATATATATATATATATAAATATATATATATATATATATATATATATATATATATATATATATATATATATATATATATATATATATATATATATATATATATATATATATATATATATATATATATATATATATATATATAAATATGAACCTATATGAATATATAAATATTTTTAAAAAATCAATCGATTGTTGCGAAAGAAATAAATTATGACCATGCACGCACCCTGGGTCACCCTGTATATACATACATATCTATATATATATATATATATATATATATATATATATATATATATATATATATATATATATATATATATATATATGTATATATATATATATATATATATATATATTAATATTTATATATATATTATATGTATATATAATATATGTATATATATATATATATATATATATATATATATATATATATATATGTATATACATATATGTATGTATATATAAATATGAACCTATATAAATATATAAATATTTTTAAAATTTTTTTGTAGGAATAACAAGAGTTTGAAAGTGAAAGCTAGGAGTTATAAAAACCTATGAACCTATAATAAATAAAATCCCTGTAGCATTTCAGAAAGCAATATAACTCTGATATTTACACATTTATAAGAATTGAAAATTCAGCAAACAGTTACCTATGTGCTATTAAGTCATTTGCAGTCTAGCCCACTTATATCTAATGTTATAGACTAACTAGGAACTTAGTCTTTTTATCGAAGCTGAATGGATCTATAGTTTAATTATTTATCGTTTCTAATTTTATCTTGGAGCATATTTGCTCTATTTGCACTTTTTATTATGATATGTAGTCTAACTATTTGGGATAGAATGACTGTTTGGGAAGTGATTAATAGCTGGTTTGATATTCTGAAGATGTGGCTATCATTATTTTTTTCTCTTTGTTGATTTGTTGAACATAGATTTCTTCTCTTTTTGAATCAGTTTATATATATATATATATATATATATATATATATATATATATATATATATATATATATATATATATATATATATATATATATATATATATATATATATATATATATATATATATATATATATATATATATATATATATATATATGCTCAAATTGAGTTTATCTGTTGTGGTACATTTCTCTACGATCTTTCTCTTCGAATTTTTGTATTGCCATAATTAATATTTTTAGTTTCAGTACTCTTGTATAAACTGAGTGTAGCTGTTTATGTTTTAGAGTAGACAGTTGTGCGTCTCCAGCATTTCTTCTAAATTTATGGAGTTTGTTGTATATACGATTTTTCACAATGAGGACGAGGAATGTCATGAAGGGCATGTGTTTTCATGGTGCTACAATTTTTCATTTAGAGTTCAATTGTTTCACTTGATTTCGTGCTACATTAATATTCAATGGTTTCAAGTTATAAGTGATTAGCAATAACAGGCTTGGTGAATCTCAAATGAACTCGATTTTATTGAAAAGTTTATGTTTCGCCACGTCATTCGTGGCTCTTTCGAAACTTTTGAAATATTTCAAAAGTTTTGAAAAAGCCACGAATGTCGTGGCGAAACTTAAACTTTTCAATAAAATCGAATTTATTTGAGATTCACCAAGCCTGTTACAATCACCTTCATTTACCATCAACCCTATTCAACATTATGAAACGCCATCATGTTCAAAGCACCTTCAATCTACGTCAATCACCATTAATAATTTACACTAATCTACTTTATGTGATATTAATTTTTTTACATGATAGCGAAATCACTTTGCAATAAAATTGCGCTTTAAAATATTTTATTTCTTGTCTAATATTCTCCATTTTGAAACAGAACGACAAGAAATAGTTTTTGGCTATCGATTTGGCTATTCAATAGGAGACCGGAATGCTTGTATTTATCTATCGGTAATGATTCTAAAAAAATAAATTTGATTCACTTACTTTCAGCATTTGCTATTTTAAAATCGAAATTGAATGTATGATTTTCTTGGATTAAATGGTTTGCATAATGTGAATCCGACTTTTGATCAACAAAGCTACGTTTGCGTTCTGAAATTCTAATTGAAAACTTCTGAAAGTTCTACCAATGTAAAACTTATTACAATTGTGATAAATAAATACAAGCATTCCGGTCTCCTCTTGAATAGCCAAATCGATCATACTTCAAGCCCCCTTCTCAATCTTTTCAAAATTATCGAACTACCTGACTAGCAGTTCAGAATTGGTTTTTTCTATTGTAATAATTATTTGTAACCATCCCTCTATTTACCCCTTCTTCACAATTTGTCGTCTCTTTATTTCTTGTTTTCGATATAACAGAGAATCATAGTTAGTTTGCCATTAGCATATGAAGAAGGTGAAGTTCCACCGAAACATGCGTTATTTCTTCAAATAAATGTGTAAATTGTTATTATTAACCATTGTTTCAAATTATTCAATTTCTTCATTATCATTTCGTTTCTCATACTCAACCAAACCCATCGAATGTATGCATCTGAAACAGATCCACGCAATTATGACAAATCTATTGACAGTAAACCCAAAGAGCAGGTTTCTGCAGATCTCATCTATCAAATTTACACTTGGACTCTGTAGTCGATCCATAATTGCCAGCATCAATTAATCAGATTTCTATATAAAACAAAGAGCTCTAGAAATTTGTGAGTGGAGAGTAAACTTGGGTAAAGTGTAGAGGCTTGCACAACACCGTCGCCCCAGTCGAGCTGTTCGGTGTCCTCGTCATCCCAGACGGCTTTCGAGCCGCCTCCACTAATTCAATTTGCACCTTTAGCTCGTGTCTCATATTAACTTTATTGAATTAACGTAACGTCTCATAGAGACCTGGGATGGGGTGTGGACACTTCTCTAATCGCGTTACGTTAGTTTGGCATCCTGAAGTTGGTCCGGAATTAAAGAAGCTGCCGAATGCTTTCGTAACTAGTTGAAAATTCTTCAATTGTTTCTAATGTTAGAGTTTTATTGATGAAAAGGATAACGGCCTCTTCGAAATTTTCTTTATTTCATAAACTCGTCAGAGATTAGATATCCAATGAAATTCCACAATTAGATCATTGCGGTAGAGTGTTTTGTTGGAGTTACTCTCCCAATTTGTAACATACTATTGATACTCATTCTG
Organism: Cynegetis impunctata; assembly: GCA_030704885.1. NCBI lineage: Eukaryota > Metazoa > Arthropoda > Insecta > Coleoptera > Coccinellidae > Cynegetis > Cynegetis impunctata. Next base: position 92,103 of record JARQZK010003781.1, read on the forward strand.
TGTTTTCTTTGACTACTCTTTTTCCTATCATTCCAATTGGAAATTCGTTATCAATAAATTAAGTACAGTTATTGAAAGGAAAATTTTCATAAAAAATAAAGTGAATATAGCTGTATTGATTCGATTTTTTATAGTTAGACAACACGTCAAATTCCAGCATCTATTTCATGACAAAGTAAAAAAATCCTGTGTGCTATTTTCTGTTTTAAATAAACACAAAATAGTACATAATATAAAAAAAAAATTTTAATTTTTTAATGACTACTTTTTCAACCTCAGTTCTCCATGTTGAAGTTTGATTTCACAGACATCCTTTGTTTTTACTTTTATGTCCGGCCATGAGCGTACAAAAAAGTACACTTTTTTGTACTCTCACGTCAATATTAAGAACGTCGGGCGGCGTACAGTTGGGTTCCGTATCCGACATAAGAAAAATTTTATAAATTTTAATACAAGTTCTTTCTTAATACTCGGGTATTTACCAAAAACGCACAGTCCTATGATGCGTAGATAAGTGACAGTGTTTCTGACAATTATTTTGTTGAATTGTCAAATTTGTGTTGCCTTGACATCAACAAAACCAGTAAGCAAAGCAATCTAGTTTTACGTTCCTTCGCGTCTAATTCTCTTTAAAAATATCATCCTAATACTATCGTTTGAACGCCGTTTGCAAGTTTTATTCGGAGAAAAGCACTTTTTGTGGCTCGACTAAAATTGTCGGCCTCACTGCGTTCAGCCGACAAACATCTAGTCTCACCACAAAAATTATCACTTTTACTCCTAATGAAACAATATACTATTTTCAGATAGAATGGCAGTGTATTTTTATTTTGTTTCCAAATGTGTAGTGTATATATTGTGTGTTTTGTTTGTTTGATTTTTTTTTCAATCGAGGTGAAAACTTCAAAATGGATATCGGTTGCTAACCGGGCCTGTGTATGATTTAACTACTGCAAATGCAACAGTCACCTACCCACTGAAAAACATCTCTGTTCTTTCAGTTTCCGGGCATTGTCCTACTAAACCTCCAGTCTCGCACTCAAATTAGGAGTCTCGTGCTGCGGTCAGCACTAGAACCTGTTCCCTTCCTTGTGTCTATATTTTCAAGACCTAAGTGTATGTCTCTATGCGTCGCAGTGCTTTATTCCGGGTCGATTTGCTGGTGAACAATGCTCATCACTTCGACATTGTGATCCAACATCAGTAATCAACATCGCTGCCCATCCGAAATCCGTGTTCACACTCGTCGTCTGTAACGAGCACCGTACGTCTTCGAATCTAGGTGATCATTTTATTTCCCACCGTGCCAATCCTCTGTTGGGGGCTGCTCCCTACTAGCGAGCTGACAAAAAAGAGCATGGACTGATGGACTATCATCTCTGCACATGGAGCTCCGACTTCACTCCTCGTAGTGTTCAGTCTCGCTTGCCGTCGAACTCACCGCTTCCCAGGGCGATGCTGCTCTCTCAGTAGGGATCCTTCAATTTTAGTGTGAACCGGAATTTCTTCCCTCTGCCTCCTCATCTTAATTTTTTCATGTTTTTCTGCTTATTTGCTTATCTACACTCTTGATTCATTATCTTTCTTTTTCGTGGAATCTATTCCACTGCATAAGTGAGGTTCTTTTATCGGTCTTTTGAGGTTGCATTTCTGTCGCTCGTCTCACTTCATTTTTCATGTCGTTTGACATTTTTTCTAATATTTTCACCTTCTTTTCTGCGTATATCTCTGTTATTGTTTTAATTCTCATTTCGTTTTTCAATTGCTCGTTTGTCATATACCATGGAGCTCCAATTGCTGCTCTCTTGAATCTGTTCAATGTACTCTCCAGTTTTACTATTGAAGAGTTGTCTGTCATATGCCATATTTCAGCACCATATGTAATGCCTGGCCGGATTATGGTTTTGCTGATTTTAATTGAGAAGAGAAGGACAAAAGTGAGAAGATTCCAAATTACCTAAATTGTTATTGTCACATAGCATAGAAGGGGTCAACAATATCACTGAGAGGAGATCAAAAGAAAAACTGAATGCTTCTTCAGATAGTCGTGAACTCGCGAAAAGGACAATTGAATCAGAATACACCGAATCAGAAAATGTCCTCGAAGATGTAAACTATCAAACTTTTTCATTATTCTCAATCACGACAATGCTAAATAACTTCAAGACGCCACTATTGATGGTTTCTCTTCGAAGAACTACGGAGTCAAAACAAATATTTAATATCTAACACGTCCTTCTTCTCGTTGTGCAAGTAGAACTCCCAAGAAGAAAAGCGTAGCTAGCCTTTGTCACAAATGGCAGCTGTTCCTCCTCCGCCTGAGCCAATGCCACTCACCAGCAAAGTGCACATCATAGCCCCCAATGACCAAAACTAAAAACGAAACCAAATAAGTGCGCAAACTGCAGTGACCCCCATCCCGTCAATTACAGAGAGTTCATTACAATCCCATCCGTATAGCGAAGAGGAGAAAACACAAATACCACCGGGACGAACGTCCCCCGAAGATCGTCAAATTGATAATTATTAGTGTTATGAAAAAAATTCTTTTGTTATTAATTATTACGAATATATGAACTGTTCATGAACTTAATCAGTAATTCTGTAGGGCTCACATATTTACGACTTCAGTGTCTCGAAAGAACTGCATCGATAGTTATATTGTATATTGTACATTTTGCTGGATCATCGTTAATTCTTAAATCTTAATTCAAAAGTATTTGTAGCATTCTCGTAACCTGTATATAATTATCCAGAGTTTGGTTTCAGTAGTTTTCAGGCTGCATCTTGGGCTGTTTGAATAGTGCTAGTCTCCTATGTTGTAATGTTCCATAGTTCGGTGGCAACAGATGGGCTCTATCGGTATCCTTGCGACACTGTCTGCAAGTGAGGTCTTCTTTTCACAGACCCTTATTCATATTTGTTCTCAAAGAACTATGTCCAGCCAAGATAGCAGCTTCAGTGTGAAATTGGTTTCTGCTCAAGTTGAGCAGTTCTAGTTTTGGACGAAATATTTTTCTATTTTTTTGTTATTTAGTCCAGTTTTGCACTTATGCATTTCTGTTAATGAGACACCTCTGCTGTAGTCTATATTTTACTCATAATATGAAAGAAAAATATTTGTCTGGAGTATATCCTTATCATAGATAATATCAAATATAACAGCCTAACTCATATCGAAAACTCAAGAATCACTCTCACTCATTACAGTATCGTCATTGCTTACTGTACCGGAAATAACGCAGGAAGGCATATGAGAAATAAAAAGAAACGGTGTCATGGGACACCAGGTAGGAAGTTCCTTCAGATAATATAGAAGGACCACAATTTGCAAAAACGAAACATGTGCATGTCGGGGCGCACGACACAGGTGATACCTTATACTACTTATACTAATCCAAGTTGAAATAATTAATATTGAAATGTGGGGCTAAGAGCTCTTAAGAAATTGTAAATAAAAAAATTAAAAAGGACAATAAAGTCACCTCTAGAATTCGAACCCAGAAATACGGCACTAGGGTACAGTACCAGAGACCACTCGGTCGTCAATGCAATGTAAAATACAGACGCAATAGTGTATATAACGAGAGAGTAACGTATCGCCACGCTATATAATTGAATATAAACCTACAATACGTAGTCATTATTTTATGGAACAAATTTGTAAAGCTTTATCGTTTCATTATGCCATATCTGATTCCTGTCGTAATCTGTTCTTTCATTCATATGACTTATATACATATAAATTATTTCGATGTTTCGCATACGCCAGGCGTCCCGCGACGTTTTCGAGTTGCTTGTACATGAATTCATGAGTACCTATACCGGGTGTAAATGAGTGATGGGCCTCCCCTATAACTTTTTAATGGATTCTTCGATTTTATTGAAATTTGGGTGGTTTATCTCAGACATAATTTTGAGTTTTTTCACATACAAAATCAATATGGCTGACTTCCGGTTTAACAGAAAACGATATAAAAAAAAATTCAAATGGAACACCCTGTATATTTTTACATATTTTAATTCTGAGGCTTCAAATACATACATTCCATCTGTCAAATTTTTTTTTCATATTTCGTAAACAGGGTCGGTCTCAGGAGCAAAGGGAACTAATAAGAATAAGATTTTTAATAATTACTTCGTTATTTAGAAATTGAGAAAACTGATGTGTAAATCATGTTGAAGGAATTTGAAGGAGCTTTTTGATGTACAGGGTGGCCCATGTATGTTTCTATTTAAAAAACTGAGATTTTAATCGTTAACAAACTTCACGAAAATGAATTTTTCGAAAAATTATTACTTTGGGCGATATTTTAAATCAATTATCTATTATTCAGAAGATGTCGCAGCCATCTACGATAAAAAAAACAAAATTGAAACGGCGCTAGAAATGACATTTGACAGATAAAATGTATGTATTTGAAGCCTCAGAATTGAAATATGTAAAAAAATATAGGGTGTTCTATTCAAATTTTTAATTTTCATATCGTTTTCTGTGAAACCGGAAGTCAGCTATGTTGATTTTGTATGTGAGAAAGTTCAAAATTATGTCTGAGATAAACCACCCAAATTTCAATAAAATCGAAGAATCCATTAAAAAGTTATAGGGGTGGCCCTTCACTCATTTACACCCGGTATACTATGCATTGGCGATTGGCGTGGGATCAGAAAGAGAAGGTATGATAGAACGGAAAGAAAGAGTGAGAAAGAGAAAGGTATTATACAATCTTTGCTTGTGTGTCGTCACTTCCGTTACGATTTTATCGTTACGGTTTTAGTTTCACATTATTTTCAGTTTGGTCCCGCAGTGAAATCCCTATCTCCTCCAAGCCTGCCGTGAGGAACTTCGTTCCAATAAGTCAGAAGTTTACGAAAGCAATGGATCAGTCGTGTCTGAAACAAAATGCCTTAGGTGTGATAAATTTTATTTTGGTAGAAATTTCAGAAGTTTTCAGATCAGAATTTCAGGACATAAACTTAGTTTGGATTGACTGGACCGATACATGATGTAAATTAATAAACTTCACCTTCTTCAGATTGCTAACTTAGCATCTAAAGAAGGTGAAGTTTCACCGAAACGTGCGTAATGCGTTATTTTATTTGATAAATGTACAAACGGTTATTATTAACCATTCTTTCAATATGTTATTTTATTTTTCGTAATCCCATACTGTTATTTTGATTTAACGGTATTCAGATGACAATTGAAAAGTCAGTGTGAACGGCCGCCGACCGTTATAATTTCATAACGGCCGGCGGCCATTAAGAAACCACTTGTTCAAATATTTATTTCAAACCATCATTCTGCTTACAATAACAACATTGAAATCTTGGTCCACAGCGAGTTGGGAGAATAAACCTCTGATTTTCATTTCTCATAGGCTAATAATACATCTTCATTAACCTCCTTTACATTCTTGCTTTTACGCCACATTTCAAAATTTTCATATTCTTTTTGATATCGCTCTTGAGTTATTTTCAGCAGTTAATCAACACTCGCTGCACTGCACATGATTCCCGCAATATTTCTAAAGGAATTTGATTTTGTTCCTCAATTTCATCAATTTCATCCATGGTCGTCGTTAAAGCGAACTTGAGAACACAAAAAACTGACGTTGTTTATAAAACTGTCAAACTGTTCCATGACAACAGAGTGCACGACGCGACGTTGGGATTTTTCTTTAGAATTGCGAGGTACGGGGTTTTTTCTTTCTTCGAAATCAAAATATAATCTTTCAACGGGATTACGAAAAATTATTAACGACACACGGCCGTGTGCAAATAACGGATTCGGTTAGTTATAACCCTCGGCTGCGCGTCGTATTACAATATCCAACCTCATCCGTTATTTGCTACATATCGGCCTTGTTACGTTAATAACTATAATATATGTGTAAATTGTTATTATTAATCATTGTTTCAATACAGAAAATTAGGTTTGTTAATCAAAAATTGGATTCATATTATGCACATCATTCAATCCATGAAAATCAGTCTCAGTTTAGTTGAAATATGAAATGTGGAAAATAAGCGAATAATACGAAATGCCTTAGAATACCTACCGATTAATAAATATGAACAACGGGGCCTCCTATTTAATGGCCAGATTGACCATACTACAAGTCTCCTTTTTAATCTTTTCAAAATCATGAAACTACCTGACTAGCAGTTCAGTATGAAATTCCCTTCCTAACTAATTGGGTTATTGAAAAAAAAATCAATTTTTTTCAGCTACTTTATAACTTCATCATAAATTATATTAACATTCCATGCGAAAAACATTTTTTTTGACTTACATATGAACAGTTTAAAATTGACTTCACAACTTAACAAAGAATTACTGGGCTGCAAAGGCGCTAAGGTGGGTGGCCATGTCTGTGACGTTATTATGTTGAAGGAATTTCTCGATAGTATAGTGCGGCTTCTACGTGTAAATTGACTAAAAATATCCGAAATTTATGGCAAGAATTATTTATAATAGCTGCTTTCACAGAATCATGTGTGATAAACGATTTATAAAGGCTAATTCCGATAATATACCTGTGTATCAGTATATCATCTTGTGGAACATTCAAAATAGTAGTTTCCTAATTAGTGAGGAAACTGCTACTTTTCCGCATGCGATTTCAATTGGTCGAACGACGCGTACCGGAGTTCGGCAAAGCAATTGAGTGTGAAAAAGATATTTTCCGCACGAGTTTAGAAAGCTATTTTTTCTACGAGACTGCGGAAAATGTAAAAATAAAGAAACAACATTATTGAAATTTTATTAATTTTTATTGAAGCATAAAGAGAAACTACAATCTATTCTTCTGCTTATAATTAATATTAATAGCAAATTGGCAATTTGATGCATACTGTAAGTTGATCGCTGATGCTGTTAGTTTTTTTGGTTCATTAAGATCGGTTGGTGAATCTACTACTGCTTCGATTTCTTGTGTCGAGAGACTGGTTGTGACAAAATTGTTGTTGGAAGAAGTAGCCCCATATCCATGTTCTTTGTCGGCAAGACATTTTTCTCCGCATTTCCGTTGATTCTTCTAAATACTCTTCAGCCACGGCTGCCGATTTCCAACCTCCCAATCTTTTTATATTGGTAATACCTTCTCCACTATCTGCCAATATGGTAGCCGAAGACCGCCGATAACTGTGGGCCGTATATAATTCGGGGTTAGAAATTTTCAGAAAAGCTGCAATTTCGGACGCATATTTACCGAAGTTATTCACGCCAATACATTGGACGGTACAGGCTCCTTGTCTGCATAGCCCAGTCAACAAAGACCCGAAAACATGAAACCTGGAAAAAAATTACCGTAAGGCTGAATTTTTCCCCATCGATAAACCACTACTAGAGGATCATTTCTACAAAAGTCCCCTAAAATCCCCCTGGAGCTTCACCCCCTACCCCCTCTCAAAGAATGAAAATGACAATAACTGCGGAAAGCTCTAAATCTACGATACTAATAATCGGATCAAGTTGAATTTTTTTTTGTGTGTTTGTTATAACATGAGCTACAATAATGGTCGTTTCATTTTCACGTTAAACCTAATAGATTTCCCATAAATAAATGTAAATGCCCGACAAAAACAATTTTTTAACACTTTATATTTTTGCGTATAGGTTTTTTGGATGACACATTACAGGAAAAAGAAGTAAATAAAAGTTGTAGAATATTGAATTCTGAATTTAACTATGTCAAGGTGTGTTTATTTACGTGCGTGGTGGTGCAGTAGAGGGAGGAGGCATTAACACACTTCTGTTTCGATTTCGGTCGGCCGACTAAGACAGGCTGCGGGAAACTGGCAAACTGGCTGGCATGGAACATTTAGCAACTCTCTCCTCCCTAATTACCCAACTGACTTTGGCAGTTGACTTAAGTCTGTTGAAGGAAAGAGTAATTTTCTTTATTTTGTTGAAAGTTTTAACGACTGTTTTAAGAATTGAAAGTTTTGTTTGTTAAAAATGGACAATAATTCTAGTTTGGTTTGCATTTTTTGTGAAAACGAGTTGGAAGGCGATACAGTTGTTGTCGGGAAGGGACTAAAATCCATTAAGAAATCGAGTTCACTATTAAATGGTGGAGTTTATTCGAAAAGATTACTGGAAAAACGAAAATTACTGTCCATAAATCGTGCAGGCAAAAGTACACTCGTCCTACCAGTATTCGAGCTGCTGTGATGAAAAAAGAACCTGAGGCTTCCACTTCTTTTGTTCTGGTAAGTTTAAAAAAAACCTTCGATTTCAAAAATGATTGTTTTTTTGGAAAACAAGCTACGGTTTACTCTAAATCTCCCTTTCATCGCCGAATACCTGTCCATCTTGTGTGTACTTCAGAAATAAGAGAAAATATACTTAAAAAATGTGATGATCGAGATGATAATTGGGGGCAAAGAGTCAAATGTAATCTTCTTAATGTTGCAGACCTTTTCACAAAAATTGTTATAGAGAATTTATAAAAATTACACCACATAAACATACTTAGACTTTTTTCACAAGTACAGAGTTGGTTAGGAAATAAACTTCCCGCTACAGAGTGGGGATAGAAAATGGAAACTACAGAAAATAATGGAATATTGAAAAAAACACTGAAACCGGTTACAACATCAGAGCCATTTGCCCCAGATGATATTTTGCATCAACTGTCTTGTGCTTGCAAACAAGGATGTGGAAGATATTGTGGGTGCAGGAAAGCCAACATAGTTTGTTCTGCAATGTGTGAGAATTGCAATGAGTTGACATGATCAAACTAGCCGATTTCTTCGGAAGAATATAGAATAGATCCAGATACAAGTTCAATAGAATAAAGACTTATATATTGTAAATAGCATACTACATACTTTTCATTAAATTTCTATTTTAAAAATTATGAACTATCTGTTATAAAAAGTAAGAATTTTTTGAAGCAAAAAAGATACATTTTACTATAGTTTAATGGTGGGTGGATTGTCCGTGATGCTGTTAAAGCTGCCACCTTGTGGTAAACAGCTGCCGGTTTTGCCATTATGAGACACCGCAGATCCATAGGTGGTGTATAATGGAACGTTAATCAAATAAAATGGATAGGAAATTCCTTGCCCCCGAATCAAAATTGGCATAAGCAATAGATGACTTTATATTTCGTTAATTTTAATACACTACGACTGATCAACGAAATAGTCAGCCGCCCGTAATCGCAGCTAAAAATCGCTGCATCCTCCCCTCTATTGTGCCAGCCCGCACGAGAATAAGCAAACCTTCACACCAATAAATTCACAATTAAATAATCTACAATTTTCATTGAGGTTTTTTGCTGTAATATAATATCCAAAAAACTTATACGCAAAAATATAAAGTGTAAGAGTTGAAAAATTGTTTTTGTCGCGCATTTACATTCATTTACGAGAAATCTATTAGGTTTAACGTAAAAATGAAGAAGACCATTATTGTAGCTCATATTATAACAAACACAACAACAAAAAATTCAACTTGATCCGATTATTAGTATCGTAGATTTAGGGCTTTCCGCAGTTATTGTCATTTTCATTCTTTGAGAGGGGGTAGGGGGTGAAGCTCCAGGGGGATTTTAGGGGACTTTTGTTAAAATGATCCTCTAGTAGTGGTTTATCGATGGGAAAAAATTCAACCTCACGCTAATTTTTTTCCCATCAAAACCTTTATTGACTGGGCTAGTAGTTTACACAAAATCTGTTGTGAGGAGTATTGGGTTTTCTCAGATTTGCGTATTTTCTGTAGAGATCTAAGTATCTGCCGTCGTTTACATCATTTGAAATGACAAAACTTCTGCTGGTGTGATTCTTCGAGTCTGGTATCTTCACAATCAAAATGCCCTCCTTTTCCGTAATATCATTAGTAGTGATTTTTGCGGGTTCATCACGACGGCATGCTCCGGCTAACCCAAAAATAGTTGCTACTTTCATTAGAAGATATGTCTTATCTGGTGCTTCCATCGAAAATGTTGAAATTTGTTCTTTGGTGAAAATTTTGGCTTTTCTTGGTTCAAATCCTACAGTTTGTTTCTTTAAATAAGACGTGAGCTTACAATATTGGCCGATGTCCACGTTGTTTAGAATTTTAATAACATTTTTAAGCATCGAATATCTGGACCATAATGTGTTGGAAAGGTAGATTTTGCTTAAATGTATAAAGTATGCCAAAAACACTTCCTCCTTCAAACATTTCACCTGCTGACTTTCGCACCACTTGTTAAAAGCTGCATTTTCTTTTTCGTACCTGTGTTTCTACTTTTCCGGTAGCAACTCTACATCTCTTGCTGATTTCAGTATTGATTTAACACAATATCATAAACGCGTATCGCTTTAAGTTGACCTTTTTAATTTATTCGAATTGTTGACAGTATGTTGGCAGGGCAAAATTTGACATATACGCTAATTGTTATAACTGACACTGACGTGGCATGCTACTTGTTATGTTATTATTAATAGCAGTTATTGATATTTACGATACTGGGTGTCCCAAATTTGTAGGTATATTTCTTTTGTATAACAATTCTTTAATAATTATAATTAGTTTTCCGCTTTGTTATAACGAACATGGCGCGTTCCACTAAATTTGGTATCATCAATATAGAAGTTACTGTGTTACTGTGACAAATTTGTATACTGTTTTTGATATTTTTACTTTTTCGCACTATTGCGGAAAAGTAGTGCGGAGAAGTGGCACTTTCTAAACTGAATTGAGTGCGGAAAAGCGAACCAAGCACAATAACTTTTCAGGTTTCATATTTTAGATATATAAATCAATATATTGAGGATAACAACAAGATTCAATCGATTAAAAGCCACAACACTGTATCAGCTGTGTGCTACGATGAGTAGAAATTAACATTGTGACGTCACACGCGCTCTTGTTTCTTCGAGAACTGTGGGCGTCTTTCTGGTACTGTATTTAAAAATTTATTTTTTATTTGCAATAACTTTTTATTACAGCGAAAAAGAAACAAGGAATAGTTTTGTCATAACACGTTCATATGATCTTTCCATTTATCACAACAAAAATTATACACATCTCCATTTTTAATTTTTGATGAATATATTCGCTAAATGTAATCAGTTTTCACTTAGAATACAAAGAAAGTCTCGCCGAAACTCACATCATACGTTATTATTTTTGATATACTTGTAAATTGTTATTCAAGCATTGTTTCAATATACATTGTAATTGCAAATAAGTTCAGCGGACTGATGTTAGCTCATATATTGAGCAAAATAAAATTACAATGAATAACGTTTCGACGATTCTTAAAATTAATTGATTAACTAACAGATACCGTGTAATGAATTATTTCAAAGTAAGTTTTCAGGTAATGTAAGTTCAAAGAATTCAGGTCGGTATGAAGAATGTATGCTTCTGAAATGTCAAAAAATTCGTGGTTTGTATTCATGCAGTATGTTACTATTGTCTTTCATTCGATTTATATATGATTTCAAATATTTCTTATATATGGTAGCAGCAAAATGACGGCATATCATTGACATTGAAAAGAATATTAGGCTTCTATATTCGAATTAAAAATTAATTTGATATATGATTGCTCGCTTCATCATAGTATAACAGAAGAATATATTTTTCTGATTCTGGTCGAATATAGGAATCTCAATGAAGATCATATATTTTGTTTATTAAAAGTAATATTATCAAAAATTCTGTTCAAGCATAGGCAACTTCTTGTGGTACAAAAACTTGAACAGAGTCGGAAGACAACAACTATACCTGCTTAGCAATAATAGAAGGAGGGCTAATGAATATTTCGGTGCACACGAATTGCGGTCGATTTTGCGAGAGTGACTGAATTGCGGTCAAAATTTTTGTGCCTACCTGAGGAGTCTTAATCTCCAACCGAACTGAGGTTAGAAACTTATTTAGGGGCAAGAGGATAAATTGAAAGTAAAAGTTTTAATTTTCATAAAGATATATATAATATACAAAACATAGAAATTATGCAATACTACAGACTACATCTACATGCATATACGTCATAAAACTACTTCACTAAACTTATAACTAACACATTTTACAAGATTATACCTACTTATATCTTTTTTATTGTACTGACTTATTTTGTTGTTAATAAACTCTTGTTTATCTAATACATTTTTTCGCACAAATCTCGTTTTATTATCAATAACAGAATTTATTTTAATGTAAGTATCTGTTTGAATGCTTTTTAACGTTTCTATAAAAAGATTAATGTTGGGGTGCGGAGAGCTGCAAGTTCTGCTAAATTTTGAATGAAAAGATTGGCAAGCGTTTGTTGTCCGGTAAATGCTTCCGGTACATTCCGCCGAAATGACGGGAGGAAATTTCGAATCTTCATCGATGTAAGTTTCCACTAAATAATCGACATATTTGTCAATTCTATCGTCTTCAGTAGGTTTATCTGACATAAAATCTTCTACAAAACAATCTCCCACTTCCTATGGTGAAAGGAAAAGTAATCCAAAGACGTGTTTTAGCCATTGTCCTATTTCGGAATCTATGTTCTTATATTCTGAACTTAAACCAAGAGTTTGTATTTTGCGCCACCTAATAATAATTCAAAACAATAATTATTTCATCAGTATACAACATAATATGTAATAAAACTCAAGACTGAGCAAGATGAAAACGACAACCGGTTACTTTGTCTTCTGGAAATGCTTCATAAATACTGGTATGAATGGCTTGCCCAAAATCGATTATAATAGTTTTCGGGTTCAAATTTTGCCCTGAACATTTACATTTATCTTCCAGCAAATTGAATAATTTGAAGTAGCTGCTTTTCTGTTTATATTTTAGAAGACAAAAATCCACAGGGACATAGGTTCCTTTTGCAAATGCATGGATGGTAAACAATTGCAAAAAATATTTGGTACAGTAGTCAAATGTACCATCCATATATAATGTGTTTTGAAGACACATCAATTTTATATTTGTTTCGCAGGAAAACACTACAATATTATTCTCGATGTCATTAATCAATAAAAATGATTCTTCCTTGATGGTTGAAATGTCTAAATCCATCAGATATTTATGGGCATCACTTATATTTCTTGGAAGTTTTGGCACCAATTTTAATCTTGAATAGTAAATATTATTCCGGATGTAATTCACATCCTTTGACGCTAGGGAGTCTAGATAATTTTTGTTGGTGTTGATTTCTCGATGAATAAGTTTTGACGGTCGTTCGGAAAGATCTTCCTGAGCCTTATTTTTCACCGAATTGTTGATTCTTTGTCTCACAAGAATATTTTCGGTTAAACTGTGCTTATGTTCTCCACATTTTTTTGAAAATATAGAGTTCAAAGTATACACTTTTGCACTACACGTTTTGTTGGTACAACACCACACCACTTCACCAGATTTTTTTAAATCTCGATACTTCCGAAACTTTTGATTTTCGAAAATTAGCAAGGGATTGCCACGCTCGCTCAACATATGTTGTAATTCCATACTGTCTCTATAAATTTAAGAGACAAACTAAAATTTTTTGGTGATTACCTTAAATTTATACGTCACCCCTTCCCTTTGAGACAGATTATCATTTTAGTTTTCTTTGAATTTTTGTCAACAACATCGTTAGGCCAATTATTACCATATTTCTGGTTAACCGCCTAATACATGATATGTATAGAGATTTAAGATAAAAAGATTAACCATCCAAGCAATTCAGTCGTCGAAAACAACCACTTAAGTACCCTTCTACCTGCTTCAAATTTTGACCGCAATTCGTGTGTCTCCAAACAACCACTTAAGTACCCTTCTACCTGCTTCAAATTTTGACCGCAATTCGTGTGTCTCCGAATATTTATATCCAAGCACAAGTTTTATTGTTTAAAACTTACTATTACAAAAGGATCTCAGAATACAGGGAAAATAAATTCAAGTATTCATCCTTTATGTACAAATATATACTTGAGAACTCTTTGACTACAAATTTCGGCTATTATGAACGAAGCAAAAAATTGATAAACTCTTTAAAATTAACTGAAAATACTGATTTAACAACAACAAAAATTATATGATCTAATATCTAGAAAAAGTAGGTATCTATCTCCAATACAATCCAAATTTAGAAGTAAAAATTACAATTGGAAAATAATGTTCCTTTATTCATAATCAAAATCTGGTTGCTTCCTGGCGATCATCATTGTATCTGGTAATTAATGATGTGGCATCCACCAGATTCAAATTAAAACAACACAACTTGGACAACAATGATATATGCCCAAAATATTATTATGTCAATACTTTATCGCATAGAATAATAGCTACTTTTATAACAAGGGGGGAAAGTGCTACTTTTCCTCCCGAGGATGAAGTTTACTTAGTAATCATTCAAGGGAGTAAAATGCACTTCACCCCTATGTTATATATATGATTTTTCTGCGTCCTTCAAATAACAAGTCATTTTTAAATAATCTATTTATGAAACTAACAAACAAAATTTATTGAAGAACTAGAACTGAGAAGTAGGTAAAGTATAACTTATAGGCACGTTATTTTCTTTCTTGCATTCTACAAATATTTTATTTGTGGTAGATTAATTATTTAAGTATAGGTACTAATGTTAAACGTGCAGTTTTGAGCAGTGGTTATCTGAATAAATTAAAACAATGATTAAAAATAACAATTTACACTTTTATTATAAGAAATAACGCATGATGCACGTTTCGGTGGAACTTCACCTTCTTCAGATGCTAATGGCAAACTAACTATGATTTTCTGTTATATCGAAAACAAGAAATGACAAATTATGTAGAAGGGGTAAATACAAAGATGGTTACAAATAATTATTAGAAAAGGAAAAACCAATTCTGAACTGCTAGTCAGGTAGTTCGGTAATTAACAAAACTAAATTTGATTTTACTACGTTTATTATCACAAAATATTTTGAAAAATATAACACTGCGATCGCAATTTCGGTCACTAGACCATCATCGGGCAGATTGAGTTAAGAACTCTGAAGAAGAGAGAGAGAAAAAACCGGCTCAATAAATGTAAAAATCATGTTTTGAATGAGTTTGCTCCGAAATTATTTTCCTTTTAATATATTTTTTTGTTTTTTCGTTGTTGTTCTATTTGTTTTGTCGTTTTCGAAACATTAAAATGTTCAGTATGAGTGATATGTGAAATGTGATAGAATAAATGACATTGATGAAAATATTTGTGAAAATTTCTTTGATCTTCACTGATTGAGAATGAATATTCTTTTAGTTAGGTGAAATAATTGGGTTATAATGAAGTGAAATATGTTGGCAAGTTTTTATTTGTTTCAATGTATCATTACTCGTTTTAATATCTTCTCTTCATTTAGTGAGTCATCATTTCCTGAAACGTTACTGGTAGTTACATATTTCGTTGTTCCAACTAATCACCGCTCAGATTTGTTTTTTTAAGTTATTAATTCATTGAGAAATAAATACTCATTAATTCTATTTCATTCAAAGAAATAATATTTTTATAGAACCAATTTTGTTGATCTACGAAAACTGAAATCATAAGAAAGTATTACAAGAACAATTTGAAGGAATAAATAGTGCAATAAATCTTTCAATATCTGAATGAAATTTTTCTTCCTTGGGTCAAAAAACATTTTTTTTACCTCCGGAGTTTTTGTATTTCGCTTTATTCTTTCAACTTCCCGAGTCAGAATTTTAAATTGCATTATATTCATGTCCAGGCAGAACATAAAGCCGATTGGAATATGAATATTTCCTTCAAAAACTGTCTTCAATGTATTTTATTGACTACTTCAATACCTCCTATATTTGATTCTCTACAAGTACGTTTCGTCTACAAAATTGCGATTGAGAAGCTGAATACTTAGGATTGCGAGTCGAAGGTTTATCAAGAATGAATTTCATAAAAACTGATGGAATTATCCAATAAGTTATGGAATTCTATTTATTTTTCGGTAAATATCTAACTTCTTCTGTCTGTATCTTTAAAAATAAACTTTTTTGTCGTACATTAATGACGAATAATTGAAAGAATATTTTAAAAAGATAAAATTTGCCGTTGTAAAACAAATAATGCCTGATGAAGTTCTGAAATAAAGCGCGTGCTACTTTGTCTTCCAGCTCGCAGCATTTGACATATTATGATTTATGTGTAACTTAATCTGCGAACATTTATTAATTTTCATCAATTATTCATTCTAGCAGTGTCCTGAATATTTTCATTAACGTTATTACGTCGGAGTAACTTTGAACAGAAAATTAAATAATTTTCATTCCTTCTACTTAATCAATATGACTCGTATTTTGTTCTCACACTTTTAGATTACGAATGGAGAAAATCTTTAGAATTCTGAAAAAATTAAGTATTTGACAGAGAAAATTAGTTTTCGCGAAGATATTATTGAATGACGAAAGGGTGTTTAGAGATATTTACGTATATAGTTTACAATTCAATGGTTTAAATTGAAGTGAAATCTAACCTCTAAAGGGAAAGGAAAAATACACAGAAACCAGTAAAATGCATGCGAATAAAATAAAGGTTTTTCATTTGATAAATAGAAACTCATTCTGATATTTAGAATCAACGATATTCAAATTAATATAACGAGCAAATGCGAAAAAGGTTCAGTCTGATACAGAAAGCGGTAATTAATCTTGCCAAATTCAGGTTGTTTCTTTATCATCATCAAGGATATTCCTTTTTCATCAGTTCGTTGAAATGTTACTACAAATTCTAATACGCAAAAAAGACGTTCACTTATAAGATGACTCATCTTGGATGAAATTTGTTTTCTGAATGATATTCCAATATTCGAAAATATTTCGGTCACTTTGGTTCTTGTGAAAACTGTGAGATGTTAATTAACTTGGATACCATTTCGTAAGTTTTTGGTGTTTTGGAAGGCTTTTTTCAGTATATGCAATTTAAGCCATGAGATTATAAAGTTGAAATTAGTATTCTATTGCTACTTTTTCACTCAAAATTCTCAAGTTATTCAAAATTTGTAATGGCATTCCGAATTAACCAAACATTTTGATGCATTACGAGGCACTACTTTTTCGTGGTACGCTGACTAAACATTAGTGCAATTCTGCAGAAAAATGTATAAATATGCTATTATAACTACAACTATCTGACAGCCTATGTGCAATCCTTTGAGAATTCAAACCGAACCACAACTAGGTACTGAATTGTTAAACAAGTAAAGAAAAGGAGTATCAGTGAGTTCTATCTGACCATTAGATGGGGACCAGAGTATTTGAGTTTATTGATTTGTAAAGATTGTAGGAAACTTAATTTCAAACACTCTTCATATTTATGATTATTATTCGTGTTTGACTTGATGTCATTTTTATGGAGCGTTTATTGCTCAATATAGAGTACACAACAATTTTTTTTCGATTTTTTTTTTTTTGAAATTTTTACATTTATGGCTTTTCTTCGTGTTCGAACGGATCTTATTCTTCTACGGAGGTGATAAATCTAATTGTAGAATGTTCAATATATGAAGACCCAATGATTTCTTTTGTTTTCAAAAAGAGGTGGGTCATAACCCTCTTACTCACCCGACTTCGGTACAATATTCACTCCGTCAGCTGTGGACATCTCCATAATTACAAAAACAAAAATCAATCATTGGAATCCAGGCACGTATACAACACTAATGCGACCATGCCTTTAAGGCATGGTCGCATTAGGCTAGTAATTTAGTCGAGTGGCGAGTAATTTAGTGACTAAACGTGTGCGATTTACGAAAATTTAGTAGAGTCGTTTAGTAAATCGTTTAGTCGAGTCAATTCATTTGATTTTATTTTCTAGGGTGAGTAGCACCATCCATCATGCGTTACTACTCACTGTTTCAACGGCTTAACAAGTTTGAACCGGCCGAAATTAGTCGAGCGCATTAGTTTCCACCAAAATGTCGTTTCGCTGAAGCG